>JAHZND010001449.1:0-44175 GCA_027744115.1 Acrocyrtus sp. NNG-2020 | reverse complement strand
TTTACGTTACATCAGCTCACCTTTTTCCTTATCATTTCATCCATTTATCCTTATTAGACTGAATCAGTTGTGTTGCACAATTTTTTTTTCTTCCTGTAAAAAAATACCAACTCTACCGAACTGTGCACGATTTCAAGTAGGTATGCACATCTTCAACTTTTTTTTCAGACGCATTAACATTTTCCTATTTAATTTCTTCTAACGTGATTGTTATTGATAGATTATATGAACTTAAGTGCGTTTTTTCCCCTTTTTATAAAAATTTACAATAACAGCCAAGTTATGTTTCAAAATTGATTTCGTATTCTACAAGCGTACTCCTACGAGGTTTAGATTTGCTTGTGCATTGTATTGTATTATTTAACTTAATGTGTGGCAATTTTCAAGGTAAATAGCAGACGCTTCATGTACAAGTACAATGCACACTTTGAGCCACTCTTTCATCAGGGAAGAGGGAAAATGTTTACGTACGAGCTAAACGCACCACACATACCTTAACACCTTAAATAGTATGCATATTTACGGTGAAGATAAGAAAAAGCCAAACTACTCTGATCATTTAGCAACTCAAAAAAAAATTTTTCGAGGATACATTTCAGAGGAATGTGAATTGAATATGATTTTGTAAAAAAAAATTATGTTATACACAGCTCATCATTGTAAACTCGACACTTTTGTGAATATTCTTGTAATGAGTCATTCAGAAATTCCTCCGCTTAAAATTAGAATTAGGCGGAATCAGCAAGAAATAGGGAAGGCTCGTTTTTCTTTGTATGTTAGGATGGCGTAGCTCTGTGAAGCCCTGGAATATAAAAGTGTGAGGAGGATGAGGTGGATTTGTTGTGACAGCTCTCAAACCCGACTGGCATGTTGTTGGAATAAGCGGCTCTAATGAGTCACCAGCTCAAAAAGCCCATTTCATTTAAAAGCTAAGATGGTGAAATGGTTAGGCTGATAAGAGAAAAAAAAAGAAAAATTATAGTTGGACAAATGTAATTTTTACGACCAAAAGTTGATGTTAATTTCAAAGGATTTTTCATTGAAATCTTTTTATGCTTTGCGTAAAAGTTGGCAGGTTTGCTGATAAAGACTCAATGAAACAACAAGTGAAAATGATATGAAATGAAAAGTTGCTTTATATAGGAGTACAATGTACCCCGGTCCCATTAACTAGATTAATAAAAATGAGAGCATTCCTATTTCAGTGAATTTGGCGCATTGCTTTATTCGAAACGGCGCTGGAAACGTGGATTTCGAGTCTATGTGGGCTTTAATACTACTCCCCCTTCTCGTCTACTTCTTCCCTTTTGGACTGCACTTACTTGATCTGATGTAATCTTTACTTATCTCCCTCCCTTGTTGTACCCAAACCACCAAGCTTCTCTGATAAAAAGTGAGAGGAGAGAAAGAAAAATTATTATTATAATAAAATGAAACACTCCAAGGATGAGAGAGAGATAGAAGGAAAAAGATAGGTACGTGGTAAAAATGCTCTTTGATATTTTCCTAGACAGTGATACCAATAAAGCCTCTAAAAAAATTTTTGCGCAGTCCGTTGCGAAAAAATATATATCCTACTCACTACAGTACAGAACAGAACTCTTTTTCACAAAAATGCCCTCGAGTTGCTATTTCAAATAAAATACTTTGACGGAAAGTCCCCAAAATATTTTTGCAACATGTCTGGTTGGGTTTTTCAATGTCTAAATTCATCTCCGTGCTGTTGGCTCCTGAATGGTTACAGTCAGTGTGTCACCTATTTAATGTCGCCTCTGCTCTCATCATTACTACACTGCAATCTGAATATCTAAATTGGTTGACATTTTTCGTAAAAAAGTGCTTCTGCAGAATAGCCAACTTTTTTTTAGTGTTCGTGCAGCGAGAACGAAGTAATTTGCACTATGCAAGCCAGCGTCTATTATAAACTTCTCGCAGCCAGAGTGCAGAGAAGATGAGCTCGAACGTGAGCCGATGTAGCTCGTTTTGTTAATTGCTGAAAATAAAAGAAAGGGAGAGAATAAAAGATACTGGGTGATGTTCAGTGCATGGGCGTACCCTAGTCCTAGTCTTTGCCAAAACTAGCTGCACTATATGTTTATCGGATCATCGGAAGTTATTGCAATAAAAGAGGCAGACTACACCCAGTTCCCTGCAACTTGGCACTTCTCAAGCATTTTTGGATTTAACACTTTCCCAAAAAAAAAGAAGTGTTCTGATAGTGTAAGCGTCGGGCACACACCACACAAACCACCAGATAATACATGTAACGTGAGTTCGTGCATTATTATTTAATTACGTCTTTCCCGTATAGTAGTGGGCATAAGGAAGGGATAAAAAGTGGCAGGGAAATGATACGGAATGAAAACATAATGAGCTCATTTCTAACTTAGATGACCGGTCACTATCACTTCTTGTTGTATTATTAATTATAGCTCTGTCTGCTTGCAAAAACAGCTCTCGCTCCTTTGCTGGCTTTTACTTAGCGGAATTCGTTGCCTACTGGACTACTCTGTGACGGTTTATTGCTCCTATACCAGCGCTATTTCATGATTTATTGCTATGATTAAATAAAGACATCGTTAAAGTCAACAATAAAAAGTGCTAATGAAACTTTTAACGAGTCTATTTCCTACATTTATCCTCTTTCTCTACCATTTTAGCATTGGATCCATTGGATATTGTGTACTTTACATAAGAATGCCTTGATGCACAGAAACGAGTAAAAATAAGTCTGCTTTTTATACCGTTTTCCCTCTGCCAGCTAGCTGATGAGATGAGGGGCTGATGCTAAAAAAATTGGGGAAATAGACTCATAATTCCCACCAAAGTGCACGTGTCACAAGAATGCTACAGTAATTAAGTGGCAGTAGACTGCATTATCCTATTAATAAAACTTTTCTACGTCTGAGAGTCTTCTAATCTAGCATAATTGGTGAACTTTTGTATCGAAATGGCCTACGATGAAGAACCGTACTGTTGTTGGTTGCAATTGCAAAATAAATGAATCATGTCTTCTGGCAAGCCCTTTCAGGGGTATGGCTGCTGCAACCAATATTTTGATTTGGTAAAAGCGACTAAGGTAGGATTTGTAACGGAGTGAAAGACAGTGTAATCATTTTTTACAGGCAACCAGGTGCACTCTATTTCTACATTTAATGTGCATCGTGCCTTGCAACGTGTTTTTTAAAAAACCCTCCTCGCCTTCTATTTCATGCGTTACGTTCTTCGAATTAGCGGAGGTTTCACCTTTGAAAAGTGCGACATTAATGTGAGATGATCTAACAGCGTAGAGCCTCTTTTCGCTCATTGCTGTGACCAACTTTTTTCACAGTGTGATTCTAATCTGTGTATAAAGATGATTCTAAAAAATCCCTAGAATTAAGCCCAACCAGAACCAAACGCAAACGCTATATCAGCGTAGCACTGTCAATATTTAAAAGAAGAAAAAAAACTTGCAAAACAGTACTCGGGTGTTATCATGCCATGTCAGTTACGTTGACGTAAGCACATAATTTTATGGCAGTATTAACATCAACATGCACTATGCACTGGTGATGACGACACGGAAACTTGTCAATTACTAATAAATAGTAACTTTTTTTTAGTTAGGGTTATCCACCTGCAGGACTCTATTAGGTGTGTGCTTAATTTGTTTTTGTGCTAGTCCCTTTATATTTAATTAACTTCAGAAGGAATTACTGGTCATGCCTATAGTAATACTGGTATTATCATATATGTATGGGTTTGTGAAATGATTTAAACCGAACTATTAGTACCTATCTATATTTTACTGGCTGAATGTAGGTATGCTCATATAACCATTTTGTTTGTAGCTCTGTCAAATTACTGATTCTCTTCCATGCAAGGAAAAGGACATTTATTGACTTTTTTTGTAATTAAATTATCATCATGCTATGAGATAGCAAGAGGAAGAATGGAAAACAACCGAATAGCATGCAATTTATGATGTACGTTCCTACAAAAAAAATATTTTAGTGTCTTTCCCCGTCTCCCTCCGTTCACCGCCTCTAACCAACGGGAGGTATATAGTGAAGGTTACGGTTTTGAATGGGAATCTATGTGAAAAAAACACTTCTTCCGCTTTTTCCAGTCGGTCAACCAAGGTGATGTGAGGTTATTGTAACATAAAATGGATAATTGTTTGAATGGTAGTAATAATAAACCTGTTATTCACTTGGTATGCAGAGAGGCGCACACTTGCTCACTCAACTTTGTCTTGTCTGTCTACATCCCACAACTTTGTTACTGTGCACACTGCACACTCTTGTTTACTTTGAGCTGAAGAACAAACAACAATGAAAAATTCAAAAATGAAGAACATCGCATATATCTGGTTTCTTCTTACGTGTAAGCAGTTGAGAGTCGAGCCCCAACAAAAAGGCTCATTCAGGAGAATCTCCTTCAAAAAAATTTTTTACGACTGGGGAAAATTATCATTATCATATCTACTCTAATTACAATTGTTTGCATCTTATTTACTCGATTGTGAAGATGAGTTTTTGCAATTTTTTGTCTTCCCTTAAGTGCAGCGGTATAGTGGTGTATTTTTATGGACAGGCGAACGGACGGAGAAGTTGTGGAGAAGAAGTAGGTGAAAATGAAAGGAGTCATGCAGGTTCAAATTTCCGGTGATTAATTTTTTCTTTTCGAAACCAGTATTATTGGTGGTACTGTGTGATATGAATGAGTTTTTGTATTCTTCTCTGCTGCTGCAGCGAGTGCGGAGGGAGAAGAAGCACGTTGCAAACATATGCAGACAAGCACAATTTGTGTACCTAAAAGCACTTGCCTTGTTTTCTTTCTTCTCAACTGTGTTTAGTATGGAAGGAAGGAAGGAATAAAAAAAATTGAGCGAAAAAATAAGATGCTCATCTTTATACCAAGGCACTTCTTACTACGCCGTGCATACTACATGCTAGAGCTGTTGCCGTTGCCGTTTGTTCACTCATTTTTTATGCTGTATGCACCAGTTTTTTCATTTCTTAATTGAATGAAATATATGCTTTATATTTGATGAAGAAAATGAAATAGTTGTGGAATGATCCTAGGTCAACACTCTGATTATATGCCTACCATTTTCCCTGCCTTCATGTTGTAAAAAGTTCAGCATTCATTAATAAAGGTGATTTTTTTGCATGGAGTAAGTACAGCGCATAAAACTACCTATGGACATGGCACATTTCGACCAAAAGTGTAGTAGCGCACTCGGATATATACTGTCCGGTATCATTTGTGCAAGAAAATCGAGGCATATAGTATAGTTGGTAGTGGACGGAGTAGCTGAAACGTGAAATATGATTGATACTCGCAAGTCAGACAAGAGAAATAAAATTTTAATTGCTGAAATTTCTTCTTTACATGCAAGGTTACTACGATAGAAGAGTGAGAATAGTAGATGAGCGCCAATTATTATGAGGAGGAAACCGGTCCCCTTTAATTTGCAAATTAGGGCTGGGCTTCTTGAAATGCTGTAATTAATGTTGGAAGTGAGCTAGGAAGGAAATGAGGAAAGAATGTATAAATTATTCACATGGCTTTGTTTTTGTTTGTATTGCAGGGAGACTGTATCGACCCCACCGGAGGCGGCTACTCAACAACTCCTCACTGTTCCATGGATGGGATAGAATGACTTCATTCCTGTACACTATGATAGCGGTTGCCACATTTTGCCTTTCCTTTCTTCCAGTTTCCGGTAAGAAGTCAAGTTTTTAGCACAAGTTTACTTCTCTGCGCTTCTTCTAAATAATTCTTTTCTGCAGTGAAACGTTTTTCAAATCCGCTTTCGTTTATTTCTTCACGACACTGCAATGATGATGGCAATGAATTGTTACGTAGTTTGGGAATGTCTCGGAGAAGGGATCGTGGGAAACGGGAGTAGTCTTCCTAACACTTTCATTTCATGGCCCCTTTTTGTCTTTGTTTGCACATTGCATTATCTGGCTGACTATAGGTAGACGGATTACCACTAAAATTAATGCATTATGTCATCGATGCGATCCACGTCAAGAGTGTCTCATGTCACAGTGTCTACTCATATTTCACAGCAACGCCCATCGATGGCATTTCGTCATACTCATATGGCCGCCAAGTCTCAGTACAGAATTTTAAATTACAATTATCCTTGTACCCGTATGGAATGTCACTTTGAAATCTGGCAATCTCGTCAATCTCTCTTCATTGTTTCGGATTTTCTGTTTACTCCTGACTCTAAAAAACATGCATTCATTGCATAACTGTTTTCCCTGTAAGGTATAATCTGCTATACCTATCTATGTGACATTGGAGGAATTGTCGTTGCTTGAATGTAATCAGTTATTAATTCATTTCGGCGTCATTTATGCTCACTTTGACGGGCTTGTATTAATCTTGTCAAGGGAAATAAATTACAAGATTTGCACAAACAACTGCATCATTGCAGCACTTCAGATTTACAGTTGCTGAGCTCACAGACATATTAGTCATTGTCTGAGCATCAACACATTATCGCTTTTTAGGAAGTTATCATTTTCTGTAATTTTCCAGTCTGGATAAAAATGAAAACTTGGAAAACTCTTTGCGGCTCGTGTTACAGCTTTTCTATCAGGCATTGCCGAAAACTCAATTTACGATGTAAAAATGGAAAAGCGCTGCGCTGCTCTTAACCAATATGTATAAATGTTTTTTTTGAAAAATTTTAGGATGAGAAAAGGTAATAGGTAAAGTCAGCACTGGCAGATAAAATGCATTTCATACAAGATTCGATGTATACTTCATCAGAGATTTTTTTTCGAGTTGGTAAACGCATTTCCCGTTAGACACGCGTTACACGATAAAGGCGATGCGTCATGCGTCCCTGGCACATAGGAAAGCCATCCATTTTTAGAGTGCATCTCCCTAACGAACTTACATTTTCCGTAAAAAAAATTTTTTTTTTGCTAAAAGCAGAAGAGATTGTGTACCGAATACAAACCTCTTTCCATACTACTTCTGCTAAAAAACGATGATAAATGTACAATTTTCTTTTATCCTGCTCTGCAAACTAAGAATCTTTTTTCTTCTAAAAAGTCAGGAAAGTGCACAATCTCCGAAATTGGCATGTTGCTGTTTTATGCTAAGAAAAAAAGGTAAAACAAAAAAGTACGCGCTACAATGTTATCTTCAGATGATTTTTTTTTCAAGGGAAAAGCAAACTACGCTTACTTCTCTCATCGCTTCCGTGAGTTTAAAAAATATGAGAAATAATATAGCAAAGGCAAACACACTGCGCTGGATCATTCATGCGAATATTTTAACCAGGCTTTGCTATAAAAAAAACAAAATTTTCCCTGCTTAGACTCACCTATACCTACTTGATTTTGCCCTTCACTCAATTCAATTCACAAACCGATTTGTACATCTTTGAAGAAAACGAACATGACGTTCCAAACAGTCATCATCACGATTGGCGAGGCAAGAAAGCAAAAATAACGTGAAAATTTTTTTTTCATAAAAACTTCGACAAATTTTCTAGAGAAAGATGCTCGTTGTCGTGCCTCTGTTGATCGCGGTGGTGGTGGTGCTACACATTTGAGGGTTTATTCAGAAGAGAGAGACGCATCCACGCTTTTTTTTAATATGAGGACAAGTGGAGCGTCATCCTCCTCTAACGTTTTCTGGCTTCCATGTTTTCTTTTAGCTAATCCATTTTACCCTCCACACCACGTCTTTTCAGCCGCATAGTCAAAACTTTTACATCACATGTAAATTGTTGTAGGAGGCAGAAAAACACACACTCCACTTCTCACTCTTCCACTTTACTTGTAAAAAACACTTTCGTTTTTTATTCACTTCTTCTTTTTTTTTTCTCTTTTGCTTGTTTAGTTACGCATAAAATGTTGGAGCCATCATCATCATCATCAGCATCGCTAGCTTGCGTCTTCGCCTTTTTCCTAAATGTATGGACTCATGCAAATGTATAAAGAGTGTAATTTTTTGGTGAGTTTTTCCTTTTCTGGGACTCATTTTCTTCTCCGTCCATAAAATCATTATGAAAATGAAAATGCATGCCACTTTTATTTTAGCAAACGTATTAAAGTTGCTCCTCTTCAACTGAGCTTGCTCTCCTAAAGTTCCTTGCGAAGAAGCTATGCAATGCTTATGTTCTAGGAGAGGGATGGGATGAGGGAAACATGTTTTCTTAATCGGAAATAGTACTCCCTTATCTGCTTCTTCTTCTTCTGGAGAGATGAAGAAGAAGAATCAAAAAGTTCGTTAAAAAAGGAGATGCTGTTTTTGTCGGACTCCACTTTTTCCCCCTCTTCCTCCAGATCTTGAAATCTGATTTCATTTCGCTTATAGCTATCAGCTTATCAAGATCAATTCATTTTATTTTCTTATTTGGCTCGTGTTCAAATGAAATGTCATGATGGGTTATATGATCCTTTCAATTGCAGCTTCTTTTAATACGTAATAATAATAATAATAAGTAACTAGACGAAAATTCATAATGTATGTATGCAGGGCTCTCCCTATCTATATATCTCTGAGAAAGACAGAGAGTTTGTTGCCTTTTTTTCTTCGTTATTCTTCATCATCATTAGAATCTTGATGGAGATTTGCATGGTTCACCGAGTTTTTTACTCTTGTGTGTTGATAATGTGCCTTTTTTGTAGGTGTTTTGTTGGGCTGTTGAGCTGCAGTTGCCAGCGAGCTGTGTGTGTGTGTCTCGCTCTGTCTTCTTTTCTTCGCATAATAATCTATGCATTTTCCACCTGCATTATTATTATTACCATTACGATTATCATTATCAAATTCATATCTTTCTCTCATATCCGTGTAAGCTCACTCTTTAACATGAAAAAGAGAAAAGGATCGAGCCTCAACCACAAAAATATGAAAGAAAGATAACTGAGAAAAATACTTTCTTTCTGTTTTCAAGAAAAAAAAATAGCGTTCCTGTTGCTGATCCTCATTGTTTCGATTGTGATAGTGGCAGTGTTGCCCCGCTCTTCCCTATCTAATCCAAAAATCACGAGGAAAAAAAAGCTGCTATAGCACAATAAAATGCTGTACTGCATTGTTCCTTCATTATTCCTTAAATGTCTTTCTTACAAGGAAGACTGTGAGAGGGAGAGAGACGAGAGGGGTGATGTTTATGTATTTGTGCTAAAAAAATCTTTTTTGGGGGAGTGTTGAAAAAACTGAAACGATATGGTGATATTATCATTTATTATATTTTACATTATTACGATTTGGTCTGTTAACTCGGGAGGAGGAGGAGAGAGCTGAAGACTGTGAGCGAGCGGCGCACACATCTGGAAATTCGTACGCCTGATGATGACATCTCCCTCTAAAATGTGTGTAATAACACGGCTTATTGAGATGCAGAGGGATGCTCTAGTAAAATGATAGGGATTTGTTAGCCTGTGCTGCGATGTGTGCCTTTTATTGCACAATTGCGCTGTAATAACAATCACCGCAAGTCTATTAAGCGACGTAATAATTTTACTCCCCTGAAGTTGGCACTTACTGGGCAATATATCACGATAAGAAGCTCGAGTGCAGTTGCAATTAGCTGATGAGGGAATTTGTCTGAAGAGATCAACTTGATCACTCAGATGGGATCACAGTTAGCACAAATTAGTTCGGCAAATCGGTGGAGTGTTGTAGCGAGTCTTATCACAAAAAAAAGTAGCATTGTAAGAGATCAACTTGATCACTCAGATGGGATCACAGTTAGCACAAATTAGTTCGGCAAATCGGTGGAGTGTTGTAGCGAGTCTTATCACAAAAAAAAGTAGTATTGCCGACTTTTCTAAAGGAAAATGCATAAAAAATAGGAAACTTATATAGAGAGAGCTGCTTTTTTTTCTACAAATTGTAATGGTAGGTCGTCCGACGGTGTGAAGTGAGTCGAAAAGATGCGCTTGAAGGGTTGAAGCAAACGAGCAAGCGAACGTCGTCGTCAACAACTATTATTATTATTCATGGAAGAAGGTCGTCTGTCTCGATTCGGCATGCTTGAATGAAATCGGCAGGTGAAAAACCAAAGGATATTTTGTAGCTAGTGGAAGATCTACGATGCGGGAAATCTTGGAGTTTTTTTTAAAACAGTTCCATGCCTGTGAAAAATTAGATAATATATAACAACACTTGACAAGTGCATGTAGCGGACTAAAAACCAACAGCAGCGTATAGAGGAACGCTGCTTTTTAGGGCTGACTGTAGCCTTTGAAATCCATTTTTCCAACTTGGCTTACTTTTTTTGGTCTTGTTGTGGGGTTGAATCTTTTGGGTGAAAAATAGAAGGGTTGTAGCAACGAAAGTGTAGGTATGAGCTGTGTTGATGGTGTAACTGTCAAGTGCCTCCTTCAAAATGTCTGCAACAACATGACTCTGTTTTAAAAATTGCTGTTTTGTCGTCTTCCTTCATCCCTTCCCCGTTTCTAAAATAAAAATCTGTTCGCAATGTTTTAAGAATGGGATTTGGCTGCCGGCACTCGAATAGCAACAGTTTAAAGGAAGCGTGGATAAAAAAAGAGAAGAAAAAACCATGCAATGACTTCAGAAACCTTCCCTTTCTTAAGAAAAATCTTCATAATCATTACCACCAACCTTTACCGCGCGAGCACTGTGATTGTGCTTTGAAGAGAGATTTAAAAAGATGCGCACAATTAGACTTCTTTTCATTGCAGCGATTAGCCAAAATGAAAGGTGAATCGATGCAAATTTCTTTCGAAAGTGTTCTCTTTCCTCTTGTCCTCGTTTTTATGTTGCAGATGGCTTTATTATTGTGTGCATAATGACTCACTAAATAAATCAGGGCTAGAGAGAACTGTGTTGGTCGTTACTTTCGTGGAATTTTTTTTAATGATTCGCATTCTCATGACGGTTTCAAGTGTTTTTTAGCCGATTAAAAGTCATGAATGCAAAATGCAATAGAAATTTGGTACAAGACAAGAAGAGAGCATGATTACGAAATTATAATATCTTCATAAGCACATAAATAAGTACGAGTTTATTCTGCGTGCATGAGAAAGTGTTTTTCGTTCTGGGGAAGCACCAATAAGAAGGTCTCTCTGCTAATAAGGTAAAGAGAGAGAGAGTAGAAGTGTGTTAGAAGGGTTGGTTTATTTTTCAGTCAATTTTTGTTTCTTTTCAGCCGCTACTGCTCCATTTACTGGAAAATTAAGTGGCTTCATTGCATGACCAGTGCAATAATTTCGAGGGGAAATGGATTGGCAGAAATGGCCATTACCTAACTTAGAAAATAGCAGGGAAGGGATAAATAATCTGAATAAAATAATAGTAATCTGCAGGCAAAAATACATCAAATTGTGTAGTAGTGGCGTACCCCTTTATAAAAAGCAAAAAATCGAAATCAACTTGTAACTTTTTATGCATGTTGGTTTGGTGAAACTTATGTTGCTATAATTTGCTATGCAGTGGGCTTCTAGGTGAAGCTGGATGTGGATGGGCAGAAGAGAAGATCCCAGATAGGGATCAATCTGCTCATTACACGTTTTCATTTGCATGAGCAGTCATACAAGCTCTCATGCCTCTTTATTCAGTCAGACGATAAATTTTCCGAAATATATTTTTCTGCACTAAACATGGCAAACTCTAAACGGGATCACCGGACAAGCCTTTTAAGGTGAAGGTTGGAAGCTTCCTTTTTGCTGTCCAAAAGGGGAAGATTTTGGAAAGTGCGCTGAGCTGAATTATTATTATTTTGGCCTACGATTTATGTAGGCCTTTTGGCTTTTTTCAGTATTGCGGACAGATGCTAAAAAATTATTTATTTTTTTTTGCATAGAGTGCGTCTGCCCGACTGGAGGCACAATTTTATTGGTAGTGCAAAAAAACGGTCTACCTTTTTTCAGATGTGTTGTGCGAAAATATATGAAGGAACTCATTTGCCTAGAGAGAGCTAGAGAGTGATCGCGTGCCGTCTTAAAAAAACGAATGGATGGAAATAATGATGTTTTTCAGAGGAAGACAACAAACATGATTCTTGTTTGAACGTGGACTGATTGCCATTTTCCTTGTCTTATTAGCTCACTCCACTCTCCGTTTTTAAATGCAAAACAGATCTTCCCTTTCATGAAGTTAAACTAGCACATGTTTGTGCAGTTGCTGCTCAATCATAAAATAAAGTTCGGTATCTGACTTTTGTCTGAAGGTATGCTGATGGGGATAGTACACCAGCATAGTAATTTTGAATCCCGTCACTTCATTTTCCCCATAAAAGACATGGCTCACAGGCAAGGGAAACCACAGATGACTATATTTGAGTAAGGTAGAAAAAATATATAGCTAAAACAATAAAAATGGAAATTATTCGGTTCAGTGAAATTGTTTTTCTCTTTCTTCGGTAAGAATCAATAAGCTCACCTTGAGTTCAATTTCGAATTCACATCTGCCTTCGGTTCATTGGCAACTGCTGCATGAAATAATTTCAATTTTCCCGATCAAACCAGTATGATCTCATATACGCTTTTGCGCCGCTATAAATGGATTTGAGACTGAGTATGCAAGAGCAAAAAAAGAATATACAGAGTCGTGTCGTTTTGGTAAGCGGATATAGATAAAAGGGATTTTTCAGAGGGATAGCTCAGATTCTATTAAGGATATAATCCTGAGACGAGCATCACTTTGTCATTGACAAGTGATGGTTGGCTGGCAGGGCAGGTCCTTCATTGGTAATGTGCATTCTAACTAAACCAATTTACGGAATACAAATTAGTTTGTGTAAATGGATTTGGTTGTCACCCTCCGAAATAGCTGTTGTGACAACTCGAAGGAATGTTATATAACTCATGCTGCTCAGTGCTCATCCCACATGAAATTGTCCCCTTGTCGAGATGTTTTTTATGAAGAGCGTTTTATGACGGAGTTGATGATTACGACAAAATTGTGTTCGTTTTGAGAAGGATACCGCGGCGGCTCTCCTTCATTATTACTAGTTGCGTGGTAGCTGGTAGCAAGGGCAAAAATATGAAACCAGAAAGGGGAGGAGGATTTTTGGATAAAGCCAAGTAGTCAGTGTTTGATGATGGCAAAATCTGATTTTCGTCGTAGTTCTTCAGAGGGATTCCTCTCGTCGGGGAATTTGATGATGTGATGCATAATGTATGCTGCTTGCCAACTTCCCTTTCATCCTCAACATATAAATATATCCCTCTTGATTCTTGCGGCGGGTGTGTAGTGTAATACAAGAAAAATAGTGCGTGTGTGAGTGAGTGCGTATATGGGTAGATGACAAGACAAGATCTTTATTAAAGATAAGGAAGAGGATGAAAAGGATACAGTGTTACGGTATTTCGTTGTTTTACCAGATGAATGATCATCCACTCGAGTAATCTTTGATGTGTCATCTTTTAAGAAAGGAAGAAAAATGTTTGTAATTCTGTTTATCCATCTCCTCCTTATTTTATTCAGTCTAGAAGTGACTTCTCGTCTTTCATCTTCCTCCTTTTATTTATTAGCTTTGCCACTATCGGCGAAGGAAAGGAGACAGACGTGCACTGCTTAGTTAATATTTTTTGCTATGAAATCAATGATGATGTATATCTGAAAGATGAACAAGTCTCTAAAGAATGAAAAAAAAAAGATTTTTTTTTCACTTCTGTGTTGGAAGCTGGAATGGAATGGGTGGAATGAAAGGATAAATTTCGGATCTTCTCATGAGGTTGGACATAACATGCTACTGAAGCAGCTATAATCATAGAACTTCTTATGCAACCTGCGACAGGGGTATGTCGCTCTCGCTGACTACTTTAGATGCATGAAATGTGAGATAGCGATTTGATATGTGTGCAGCCAAAAAACTCACAAAAAGCATTCAGCTCTTAAAGCTGGTAATGCACACTGAAACGTTCGTGTAAGACACCCTGTAAAAAACTATTTCATTTTAAGAAGGTTTTTTAAAGGGATATTTCATCGACAGGAAATGTTTCGTTTTTTCCCTTGTAAAATGTTCAACTTTTCTCCTCAACCGGAATGAACTTGAAAATTTTTATATTTTGTGGAAATCTCAGCGGACTTGTAGTAAAAATGAGTAGAGGCAGAAACGCAGAAAATGAATATGATCATGATGATACATGTATGCAAATGGAGGGAAAAAAGAGCAGTAAAAATCGTCCAACTAGGTACATATATGGAAAAAGCTTCGTTTTTCCATCGTCAATTCTTTTCCCTCTCTCACTCTTTCTCAGCCTTTTGGATTTACGTCTTTTTTCTGTTTCAAAAAGAATTTTAGTTATGGCAATGTTTGGTAGTGGTGGTGGTGGTGATGTTGGATATGGAATTGTTTGAAAACGCGGACTAAATTGTATCATCATTTCTAGAACTATATCTTTACCATCTCGTACAAATTTCTCATTCTTTCATTTTCCTCCAAACATGCAAAGCATTGTTGAGTTGTAAGTTTTACGACACTTCTACATGGGCTGTGAGAGTTTAAATAAAATGCCAGTTCGAAAGCAGAAAAAAACTTTTTTTTTCTTAAGAGTGGAAATGGAGTAAAACCACAGCACATGCGTAATTACAAAGCACATGCACATTAGAAAAATGATAATAAAGAAATAGACGAGAGATTCTGAAAAAAAACTCGTCGTATGTTTTTGGCTAGACTTGAGAGAGGACTGTATAATTAGAGCCGTTTTCCGACCGTCATCCTCTCGCATGAAATGGCAGGAGAGGAATCTCCCACATTTATTGCAACGCAATGCTTGACATGAAAGTTGTCCATTCATAATAATATAATGATGAGGCGATGCATGTACGAAGACGAAGAAAGGCATGAAATATCTTTTAAAAAAGTATTTGCTGCATGAAGAATAAGCTCGAGTGTTTGTTGAAAGCTTGGAATGTGTATCAAATCAGGCAAAATTTCTTGCTTCATGTTTTAGAGGAAAGAGGAACATCTTTTTCCGAGAGAAGGGCGCTAAAGCTTTTTTTGTAGCTGGAGTTGATTGACAACAAAGTTGGATGGGCGCGCGCATATGCGAGCTATGAAAAAATAATATAATTAAGACAATTATGAAGAGAAAATGGTTTAATTTGTTCAAATAAAAACATTATTATACTTCCTCAGCAGTAAATTTTTTCCCATCTATACAGTGGAGGCGTAAAAGCCGAAATTATTTTTCTTCAAAAATCCTGTAATAATTAGGCATAGCAGTACTTTTCTGTGCAAAAACTGAAATTTAGCCTTACATCGAAACAGTACCCAGAGCGTATTTCTTGCAATTACTAAGGACGAATTACAATAGCAAAGAGAAGCATTCTCGAATGTTTTCATTTCATTACATCGTAAATTAGAAATTGTCAAGAGCGCGAAAATTTCCCTTTGAGGTGTAGTGTTAATTGGATTTTTGTGAGGGTTTATGTTTCCACTAAATACTTCGGCATTTCTCAAGGTTTTACAGCTAAACCTGGACCAGATCAGGGAGTGAAAGAAAATTGCAATGGTGACACCAAAAAACGAGCTCATTCCAGTCATTCCAGAAAAAAAATGCATGCCCCTAATTGCGACACTTGGCCTGCTTCCTCTGCAGCAGTAATATGCTCACAGGGTAAAGTGTATAGCCTGGCGTAGCAATGTCCACAAATTATGCCACAACAACGATAAACAAAGAGGAAAATGAAGGTAATAAGTCTGAATGGGGTTTAAAAATGGAAAGTTTTAGAGGAGAGGTGCCCATAGGGGAGCTGTGTGTGTGTGTGTGTAAAGTGTGTCGTAAGAGCATATATATTTTGACATGACCATATCACCCCGATATATCGTATAAGGAGTAACAACGGGTTTAGTGTAACTCGTGCATTAAATAGAATGAACATAACATATTTTATAGTGTTGTATGTTGTTTGTTTCTAATCGTGAAAGTTGATATGTTTCGTGCCAAGATTTTTTCTTGATGGATGGAATTGATAAGGGAGTGCTACTGCGAGTTGTTCACTTTTTGCAGCACAAAACTCCTATTACTACGCCTTTTGATAGTGCCACATTCCAAACAAACAAGGCTACTGGCCTGACTGGACAATGGACAAAGTAAAGCATGTAAGGAATGAGTTAATGTATTTGTAGGAACATCCATTAGACGCGCTACAAGGAGCTGTTCAACATTGAAAGGTACACGATAACTTCAATTTCATCAAACAATGCATCACTCACATCATGAGAAACGGAGCTGATTGCATTTCTATAAAGTGAGCGTTATGAAATATGAGAGAAAGCCCGAGTGTCCCACAGCGTCCAAGTGTGTGATGGATATTATATGGCTTTTCATATTTTTGTAGTGGAGAGCTTTTGCATTTTCGGGTTAAAAAACGGAAGCCGGAAGAACGTACTCGGAAAAAGTGAAAGAAAGAAATCTAAGATCAGTTTCTTTTTTTTCAGTGTAATGTAATGACATATATTCATAGTGGAAGTAGTTTTTTAACTATGTAGTTATATTAATGGACATGCTACAATTTCTGCGGTTTTTATATCGTCCATCACACACCACACATATATAAGAGCGTATCCATGCATAAAATAGATGGATCGAATTCCAGCCGACAGCTACCCTAGCTATTTAAGTAATACGTACAATACAAAAAAAATAAATGCAATTTTGGGAAAGGAGACACGGAAGTGAAAAAATGAAAGAGTGGAAACTGGACTTGAAAAAATCCTGCGCAGTAACCTCACTGGAAAAGGTCATTTCAGAGGCTTCCTCTCCTCCATTATATAAATCAGCTTTCAAATGGACTTTTATCCTCTTTTAATTGTAGCAGAAGGGAAAGTTTTTCTTCCGCAACTCGTTTTCAGTTAGTTTCTTGAAATGGTAATATTACAATTACAATGCGCCTTAACAGTTAATCATATTTTACCTTTACTGCCGGTTTTTAAATTTGTCCTTGGAAATCAAATAGTTTTTTGACATTTCCCACTTCCACTTTTTTTCTCGGAAAACTGTTCCTTTCGTTTCAGACTTTTTTGATTGATACCTTTGGCGAAAAATATCGTTTAAAAAATGTTTCCATCTAAAATGCTACAAAAATGTAATGACTCTGGGAAATGCTTTTTTTTCTCTTCTTGTACGATGAATCGATCCATTATTCGTGTGCATGAACTATTGCAATTATCATCATTTTCATTTGATTGTTCCTCGAATAATTGTAGACTTTCGCTTTTTTCGTTCCTCTTCCTGTTGTGTGATGGAATTGGAAAATTGTTTGAACATTGGCTCGTGTCATGTTTCCTGTGTAGGTTTTTGTGAGAAGTTATACTGACGGATGAAAGTAGTGTACAGGACAGCCAGCCACTACAAGGGCCCTTGTCATGTCGATAGCCACAAAAAAAGAAAAGTACTTTTGAAGGAGAAGGGAAATGGGAAGTCCAACAACGCACAACTCCAATCTATTTACCGTTCGTCCAAATAATGTCATGTTTTATTGTCAATTCCTTTGTGGAAGGAAGGAAGTAAAATGAGAAAATAGCAGTGTGGGGGATATCAATAATACAGCAAATGCCCAACACTGGTCGATTATTTTGGACTTAAATGATGATAAATTGGCTAGCTTTCGTACTCATTGTCGCTCCCCCATCATTATCTATCCCAATCTCGTAGATATGCAAAAAAAAATATATTGACGTATAGCATTTTTCCGCAAAATTTTGCTACAGGAAAAAGAAATAAAAAGCAATTCACTTGCCCTTGAGAAAATAAGATTGCAGTTGTTTTGCTGCATGATTTCACTACGAAGGATGATCATTAGGAGGACAAAATGCCAACTCCATTATTTTGCAAAGAAATCGAAGCTGCAGGAGGGAAAAAAAATGGAAGTGAAATTGTAGCTGAACAGTCGAACGGAACAGGAAGCTTTCTCCTTCCCGATATTGGATTAAAGTGAAATTGCCGAGTTGGGAAATGTAAAAGAGGAAGCGAAAAAATTCTTTTTTCTAGTCTAGATTTTTGGGGAGACCTAGTGGCGTGTCCACTCATGCAGGCACATAGCTGCAGCATACTTTACTCTCGTGCTTAATGATCCTTGCCATGAAACCGAAAACTAAAGAAAACTGTAAGTGAAAGGAACGAGAAACGAACTTTTACTTAGGCAAACAATCGCATATTTTTTGTTTGACCTCACTCCCTGGCAGAATGGATGCAGACATTATCGAGCTACTTTTCTCTTCGAATTACTTTTCGCCAGACTGGACAGAAGTTGTCTCCGGAGCCAACGATGAACGAAGAGCTGCAAACAGTTTGGCTCCTGAGAACACTCTTACATAGCAGAATGTGCGACCCACTTCTGGAGAAGTGTGCTAGCAGCAAGAAATTTATTTTTGCAAAGTACACTTAATTCGGTTTAAATGCTTTTTTGGATGCGCTTACCAAAGGAGACATTGATAGTCTTTTTTATGTCCCTACGCTCAAGAGTGTCTGTGGGTGCCTCATACGAAAACAAGAATCTTTTTTTTTCTCAGTGTCCCGTTAGCTCTTTACTATTTAATTTTTGTGCATAGCAATCACGATGCTTATAAGACGATGCAAGGTTTTTATCAAGAAAGGAACAGATTGACAGAAGTTGTCTCCGGAGCCAACGATGAACGAAGAGCTGCAAACAGTTTGGCTCCTGAGAACACTCTTACATAGCAGAATGTGCGACCCACTTCTGGAGAAGTGTGCTAGCAGCAACAAATTTATTTTTGCAAAGTACACTTAATTCGATTTAACTGCTTTTTTGGATGCGCTTACCAAAGGAGACATTGATCGTATTTTTTATGTCCCTACGTTAGAATGTCTGTGGGTGCCTCATACGAAAACAAGAATCTTTTTTTTCTCAGTGTCCCGTTAGCTCTTTACAATTTAATTTTTGTGCATAGCAATCACGATGCTTATAAGACGATGCAAGGTTTTTATCAAGAAAGGAACAGATGGGTAACGTGTCGTGTGGGAGTGTGCTCTGCTTGCGCTGTCTACATCCCTTTGTCCGTATGCCGGTGACATTTTTACTAACTTTTTTTTTTAAAAAAAGCAATATGCTCATCAATGAGAGCGTTTTTGTTGGTAGCAGAGATAGATAGCTTCATCAGTTTTTTTAGTTGTTGTACAGCAAAGATACATACTGCGATTGCGATATGGAGGGAGAAGCTGGTAGGAACGAGTACGGAAGTGTGGATGTAAATATGAGCATCGGAGTACAGTTTAAATTCCAGTTTTTTCAACCAAATTCGTATTTTTATGTATTATGTTTCCTCCCTTTTAAACTTGTAATAGGTATGTTTGAAAAACATTCGCTCCTTTATTTTTTTGCTGTTGGAGATAAGCTCTGATGAGATGCACTGGCACGAGTAACTGAGGAAGATGCCTGTTTTCTTGTTGCACTCACTTTTTTTTCCTTCTCTTTCTCTTTAACTTCTCTTTTTCAAAAGCTTATATTCCAAAAAGTATCTAACTGTATCAATGCCATACATAGTCATCCTCATCATCATCAGTTGAGAAAAAAAAAGTACATAAATTGAAGTTGAAGTGTGCACAGGCAAGCACATTATGCAGCCATATGTTGGCACTAGTACACACTGCTCAGGCCTTTTTTCCTACAGTATTTTTTTGGGGGACAAAAAGTCATTTCTATCCCCAAAAAAGTATTCTTTCTTTTTTGCATAATGTGAGTGAATGTTTCTATATATGTCTTGTTCGTTTGTTTTTCATCTGTTGAACACAAGTTCAACTTTCGTAGAGTTCAAGCAACCAGAAGAAGAGCAACCAACTCGCAGGCTGAGGCTCTCAAAGTCTGAAACTATCTCGGCGCTCACACAAAAACTCCATTCGGTTCTCAAAAAAAATCTCTGCTTTTTTGGCTTTGATTTTTTCAGAGTTGTCTTTTTAGCCAGAGCCAGAAGAGCTCCACTAGAGAAGGCTGACGCTATAATGATAGGAGGATGATGAGCGGGGCACATATTCTGTACATTTCCAAAGTGAAATCTCGTCCCAAACCATAATCATGATATGATGTCATCTCCATAATATTATCGTATGAATATGAATGCACACATTAAGAAATAGATAAGAAGGTTTACCTAGCGCTTACTTTATTATTATTTTTTTGTTTTCTCGCTCTCTCTCCTCTTCTTACATCGTCACAATTGTTGTTATATGACGGAGGAGAAGACGAAAGGATTATGTCATTCTTTCTCCTTTTGTAAAAATCAGTGTGATATATGGAGCCTGAGAGCTACATATCCTGACAGAGTGTTTGAAGAAGTCACAACAGAGCGCCAATATATCCACATTTCGCTCAGCTCGGTTGATAATAATTTAATTCTCTGAGCACTTACCTCTCCGTTTTACGACTATTGTCATACCACCCATTACCATCATCACATTCTCTCTTCCTCTCTCATCCCGCCACTGTTCTCTTCTCCAGCTGAACTTGATATTAGAATGAGAAAGAGAGTATGCATTTTATACAATAATAGAAATAAAAGGGTTAAAGATTTACAAGGAGCAGAGCGCTGAAAAAAACATGAAATGGGAATACTGTAACGTGTGTGATGAAGAGGCTGTCGTGGGACACCAGAAAAACGAGTAGGAGGAACAATGATCCTATGATACTATTTACAGAGCCATTTCAATCTCGCAAAAAATGCCATTATTGCTCTGCTTGCTCACATTCCCATTATCAGATCAGATCGCTCTTATTTTTCCTAGCGCTCCTTTTTAGAGCGGTTGCTGTTTCATTCCGATTGCGCCGATTATAAAGAGAATATAAGACTGATACTGCCAGAGATGATAATGGTCGGCTAAAAGTTTTAGTTTCAATATTCACTGATCTCAGATGTGACAATGACACACTCCATGATGAATACCAAAACCTGCATTTAAGCTGCCTCAGTGTCAGAATGTGATTACAAAGAGGGGAAACTGCATCTTGGAAGGATCAGAAGAATAAAAAAAGGAGAAAAAAGTGGAGTGTCGTGTCTTCATTATGAGAGCAGCTGAATTATCATCATCTCTTGGGGTGCACGTGTCAATTCCTTGGCACTGCACTGCATCCAACTCGTGCCGTAACTCAATCTAAAAGAAGCGCAATCCTAGAGAGATGAAAATGAGCGACACTCATACATGCATCTATCCACATTTCTCAAAGCAATTTTTTTATCCGGAGAATACAAAAAAGAACACCGGCCGACAGACAGTGTATAAGAAAAAAATAGACATCGGGACAGACAGCAGCCAGCTTGGGAGGCAGTCTTGGGAAGCCAGCAGCCCTCTACTCACTCATTCAAAAACGTAACACTTGGCACTGTCATGTGTACTCGAAGTTTTTTGTCATTTTGTAGTATTGTTGGCCTGTTCTTCGTTTGCTTACACAGAGCCATTCACCATCACTCAAATTTGTGTGAAGAACAAACGACAACAAGCTATTATGTAGGACGCAGCTTGTGTTTCTTCTACTTCCTTTCACTTCCTTTTGCTTGTTTCCAGTCAGTCCAGACCAANACTCGAAGTTTTTTGTCATTTTGTAGTATTGTTGGCCTGTTCTTCGTTTGCTTACACAGAGCCATTCACCATCACTCAAATTTGTGTGAAGAACAAACGACAACAAGCTATTATGTAGGACGCAGCTTGTGTTTCTTCTACTTCCTTTCACTTCCTTTTGCTTGTTTCCAGTCAGTCCAGACCAATCAAAAAGTTTGTTCTGGTGTCTCTTGAGAACTGTTCAATGCTCTGGCTGCATCAAGTTTCTTGATGAAAAAATAAGACGCTTTCCAGCAATAATTTCCCCCAGCCAAATTGTGTGGGAGTAACCAGCTAAATAGAAACATTTTTGTTCAAATTCAGCAAAAATGAAAATTACCAATATATATAAAACACTTCCAAATTCAAAAGATTCCATTTGATTACGTATATCGAATTACCTGTAGCTAGACATGTTTTATCGTCATATTTGGAAGTTGCAAAGGCTCAAAAATCGCATTCGGTTCAGTTCTCAACATCTATCTCGGCTTGTATTTCTTTGAGGAAATTTGATATACTACGCGACAACGCTTTTTAAAGTATATTACATGGCATTTATATCAATGGCTTTCTGCTCTTTTTTCGTCCTTCGTCACACATGTGCATAGTCATCACCATCATAGCAATGTGACATGAGAATGAAAACAAGACTAAGTTTGTGACTGGAATGAACAGGAAATATTTCAATTTTGTTGAATGCCCCTGCTCCCACTTCGTTACAGCGAAAAAGAGGTCTATGTCCGAAAACAGTCCTTTTCTTACCTGCTCATGAAAGTTATACGTGCTGTTTGCTTATTATTTCTCTTTTTTTGCTATTGATTTTCCGTGCACATTTTTTATTTCGGAACGTACGGATACATTTTTCATTATTAGTAAGTTTGATGTCAACCGGTACAATTGGATTGTCTGAAAACAGGTACAATGAAAATGAAACATGCTACGTACGTAGCCGTGGCAAGTGGCTACTCATAAAGTTATTCCGCCTTCTCTTTTCGCAGCGGCTACGCAACTTATTTCGTCTTCGAAAAGTACAACAAGCACAATGATAAGCGCTGTGAAAGACATGTGCAGAAGAAGAAAATTATTGATTTGATGGCTTTTCTAGTTGCTGTTCCTTTTTTATGGGGGAGAGGCAAGTGAAACAAGTCACACGGAAGCGGACTGGAAGGTTAGCAGTCTGTCAAATATGCCGTGCACGCGCCTAAAAAAGAAAATTTTCCAGCTCTGTCATAGTCACGAAGTAATAGGAAGTAAATAAGGTATACCCTTCATCAGCGACAAAAATTGAATTCCGGAGAAATAGCACAAAATTATGAATGAAAGGGGCTATTCCTTCTTACATTGAGCAAATGTTTAGACGGACAGCGGAATAGAGGAGTGAACAGTTCTGTCAATTGTTAAGTGCTCCCTTAGGTGAGAACACTTTGTTCGTAAGAATCGTTGCAGGCAGCAGAAATTTTGGGAATTGACATAGGGACAATTTCATACATTTTAAATGAACGAGAAAAAGTGGCGGAGAGTGAAGGAAAAAAGTGGATAGTGGATGGGGAGAGTTCATGGTTGGTCGAGTTGCCGTCAACGTCGGTATTTATCTTGTTGGTTTCAAAAAGAATTCAGCTTTCGACTTTTATTTTTCTATTCCTGCAACATCACCTGTGTAGCAAGTTTTCTTATAGGGGTAGCCCGCTAAAAAGATATTGCGCATAGTTATGGTCTGCACATTTCACTGCTTTTTGGCTTCAAAGAACCAACAACCCCTTCTGCAGCTTATCTGTCCCATCTCCTTTAGAGCTTTTTGTATATATAAAATGTGGATGCATCATGACATGACTTTTGAAGAATCACTATAATATAAGGAAACTACTGCTATTTGCTATAGCTTCTGTTGCCTACTGACTCTCTGTAATTTGCTAAAAATGTCTCGCTAATGTTCCTTAGTTCCAAGAAATCTGTCAACGCGAATGAATTCTCTGCAAATAGTTAGTCGCTTATTGTTGTAATGAGACAAGAAAGGACAGATGTGTATGAATTTACTGTCAGCTTGTTAGTGGACACTTTCTTACACTGCACCCGACATTTTCTCTTATTTTGTTTACATCACAAATCATTTTCGCACGCCTACGTAAGTTAATATGTCTGCAGAATTTCTACTGTGAATTAGCTACAGCATAGGGCTCCTTACTTGTGAAGAGGAAGGTTTTAGTTTGAAACAGGTGTCAGGTGTCATTACAAACCCGGAAAAATTGCGATGACATTGTAAAGTGTGACATACCAATCCCACGAATGATCTAATTAGCACCTTGCCATTATACTTAATAATTTGGTGTGATTGCATTTCTTTGTTAAAGTGTCCCTGTAGTAGGATAAATTGGACAGTGAGTTAATCTCGCTTTATTTATGGATCACGGTGAACTTGAGTGGAATTCCCAGTAACGGAAGAGCTGATGTTGGGGGACAATCCTTGTATAAATAATAGTTGCCAAATTACCTGAGCTGTAAATTAGTCAAAGTCAAAGCACTATCTGCTTGCACAATTTTTTTTTTGAAAAACAACGAGATTAGCTTTTAGGCTTTTGTTTGATGTGCAGTGGTTAAAAGTCAAAGGATAATGTCAGTGTATTGTTTGAGCTTATTCTGTTGTTTGTTCTACTGCGAAAAATGGGATTTCTGAGGAGTTCACGAATCTGCTACACTGTTTTGTAAATTGTACAATTATCCGCAATCGAGAATCACTTAGCTAATGAAGTGTGCCAGTGCATACTCTGCTAACGTGGCTAAATGGGGACGCAAGGGATTTCCCAAATTTCTTCGTTAGAGGTTACAAAGAATAGAAATGGTTATATGAAAGCAAAAAAAAGTTTTTAAAAAAGCCTAAAAACACCACGAAATGAATGCCTTTCTGATTTTTGTTTTTCCTCCAACTTTTGTTCTTCCATGTTTGGTTCATGGATGGAAAATCAAAGAGATTTTTTCTGGATGTATATGCAAGGAGGAGTAAGTATTATGCAAGCACGCATGCATGATCATCTTTATCAAGTGGGATCATAGCAGACAAACGTATTTTTCTTGTAATTTCCGACAGAACGAATGAATGCAGTCTTCATGTGGACATGACATGTGTTCGCTCTTGTCTTCTTTTCCATTGTGCACCAAGCTCTGTGCTCTAGCTTGTATCTGTGTGTGTGCCTTATCAGAAGTAATTGACTCTAAAAAAGGAAAGAAAAAGGACTGGAAAGCGGACGGAGCAATTCTACGGCGTTTTTTGTGCATGCCGGATATTCCAGTTCATTTTTCAATGTTGATCTTTTTCCTCATCCTTTCATCATTTTTTTTACTCGGAAAAATTCAAAAAGGTCTCCTTCCCAAAATGCATATTCACAGTGAGTACGATGTGAAGATACTGCGGTAGAATCACTTTTTTTAAGTTGCGTGAAAAAAACTCTTTCCTTTTTTTATATGGACTTGTTGAAGCATTATTTAGCGGAGACAAGGAAAACTGTACCGATGCGGTGCGTTACGTAGGTACAATATCTCACCAGCCTCAATCAGCCCTCCCTACCCCTGTTGTGCGAGACGGAACCAGAAAGTGGTGCGTTCAACGAGGATTTAGATATTTTTTTATTCCCACTTTATTTACGGATCTTGTTTGTATGGGCGAATAATTTGTGAGTGATACAGACAAGGTATGTGCACGTACACACGTCACACTTCCTTCTCTCCTGTTGCTTGATTTGATGAGATGCTGATGAGATGACGTACTTGCATATATCCTTCTTAACTTCTTCCCTATCTGTTCACTCTGTTCTCATTCCATCACGCATTTCATCACTTTTTATCTCTTTATCCTAACCAGAACAGAGTGAGAGAGGTAGAGGTAAAAAAAAAGTGTGACAAAAACATAACAAGATTATGTAAAGTAAACAAGGTGGTGCCTCTGCTGATGATGATGATGATCACGATGATGACGGAGAAGTGGCAGTGACGAATAATTAAATCAATCGTGCACGGTCCCCTCATTTCATTTTAAATATGGCTAATGATGACCAACCGAGCTAAAAGCTAAAACTGTCTGCAAAATATTGATTAGCTTAGCGTGTCTGTCATCATGGCGTATTATTGGTTGGAAGCTGTTAATATTTTTTGAGGATGCCTAGCTATGCCTATATCATATCCATTCACTACTCCAATGCATGTTACAATACCACACTTGCCTCACGATATGATATTGACGAGGGTTGTGGTGCAGTATGATGTATAGAGGATGGCTGATACTGATTCCGGGAAGGAGCTCTACAATAGAGAAGATTACAGAAAAAGATAACGCTCTGATTAAAAATTACACCAGCCCCATTCTTGGAATCAGATAACCGATTGGTATTACCTGGAATTTTTGAAAAGGGTCGCTTTTTAGTCTTTATTCGATGAGGACTGCTCCTGAGTCACGTTTTGCAAACCTCCACTATATAGCACAACTTGGGTATAGGTATACTCTACGCTTACTAGAGCAGTTAATGGCTATATTATTTATTCATTCTTGCCGATTGATCGCACTTCCACGTACTTTCCATCGTTTTATGGAAACAGTATATTTTTTGATATCTTATGCTGACCTTCGCCAGCACTGTGAGAGCATCATGATAACTACACCAGAGCGAAACCAATTGTCCTGTAATCAGTTTGTCCCCCATTGCCAAGTAGAATGTAGACGTAAAGTTGATTGCTCATATTGTGCTGCGGCCATCATGAGATCATGTCCATTCTATGCATTGTTTTCAGTTCAAGTGCTCATAACTTATCGTAATCCACAAAAAATAGTATAATTTAATGGGAACATCCACCCACTTTAAATCCCAAAGAATTTAGTTTTTGGGCTAAGTGCAGTGCTCTTTTTTTCGGGAAATGGAAAGTAGACCGAGTTTTTTTTACTGCCTGTCAGTTAAGCATGAATAAAAAATGCGTGCATTTAGCAGAGTTTAGTATACAGAATCTGCCCACATTTGCATTTATAGTTTATAGGAATCTGACATTGTAGGATAAAGTGCATTTTATGCGAGTCCATCGATCATCTTTTCATTTTATATAGTTCGGTCGCTCCACATATCAGTTTGCAACCGGCCTGGACAAAAATCGTATAAAAGTAAATGGGAGCTGCCCATTATCTCTCAGTATCTTCGTGTGGGCACTCGCATTAGTTATAAATGAAACTGCTGGACGAGGTCTCCTCCTGAGACGGCCATCGACACATGGTAGCTATAGTCTGGAGTTCTGGATGCTGGAAAATAATATAAAAGACGGAGCAACGCCAAAACTTCTTCTTACGACCTCCTGGACTTTCAATCCACCGTTTCTTACGGCAATTTCTCGAACGGGTTTTCTCTCTCTCTCTCTCTAAAGAATGGAAAAACTGTTTCTCTCTGGTTGGATAACAGATTATTAAAAAAGTGAAGAAGGAGAAAAATCCTTCATTTATTTAGAAAAGTGTGTGCATCTACCTACTACCGGCACGAGTAAGCTCTGACAGGGACGACATTTGGCTGATAGGAGCAAGTAGAAATACGTACACGGGTCAGGTTATGGCCCTGACAACTGTGCAAGAGCAAGAGCAGCAACAAAAGATCTTTCCTTTCCTACTCCTTATCTCTCCCCGTGTTCGACACGGTTGATTACTCCAAACCAAGGAGATTCGAACAACTTGCACTAATCATTTTTCAAAAAAGTGTATTTGCACCAGCTCAATGAAGCCTTCATAATGACTGAGAAATTGGAGGAAGCACAAGATGTTCTTCACTAAAAGGATTATTTATGTATATGCCCCCAAATAGAAACTCAGCGCTCTGTTTCTGTGAGTGGTTGTGATAGTGGAATCATAAATTTCTCAAAGGAATTCTCCTATTTGTTCGTGCATAATAGATGAATGGGGTTGTGGAGCTGATCTTGATCTGACACAGCAAAAAAAATATAATATCCCCTCTCCCTTTTGTTTCTGCTGACTCTGACCACTTTTTTTTGTGCATGTGCTGCTGTGTATATTTGTATATAAACAGAAGTTGAGAAATCGAGCGGAGCAGAAGGAATAATAAAAAAAAGAGCAACCCTGTTCACCCAATTTCACTCCAAGCTCCGTCATTACAAGAGTGAATCCCAAAAAACCCAATCCGATCTATTGTTTAGATTTCAAGATTCATCCTGAGCTAACTTCTTGACAAGTTGCGATAATGGCACCGGCACAGTCACTTCTCTGTCACGAGCCTGGTAAGTTTTTCTCTGAAAAAAGGGGAAAAAGAGGAAGAGCAAAAAAAGACGATATGATTTATAATGATAGTGTACTGTAATATGTGGCATTAATCCAGGTACCTAGCTGAACTCTATAATCTATAGGATTTTTTTACGTACAGTATGGGAAGTAGGTTTTAGGGAAATTTTCATTTTGCCTAATCATCTACCGCCTGCGTTAAAAAAAAGGGGAAAGAAACCATATCGCATCACTTTTTTTTATTTGTGGGGAAGGAAAAGTGTATTTTGGAATTTGAGATGGTTTCTTCGTTTCTTGAGAGGTGGTCGTTGCTGAAATGAGTTCGATCTGTGTAGCTGAACAATACTATTCACGGTTACCCTTCTTCCTCTCTTTTTTTCTCTTTGCTTGCCTGATGCCAGTGTGGTTTTTTGTTGGCAATAATTAGGCAGGTGCTCCAAACTCTGTCAAGGCCCAGGTGGTGCGTTGGCGAGCGGTAGAGTTTTCAGCTCCACACAAAACAAGACTTTGCTCTTCTTTTTAATGCAGAGCAGAATCTTACGTTTTGCCTCCAACATCTAAAACTGCTTCTCATTTTAGACTACGTCCTCCCTTTATTATATGCCACAAGTTCATGTCATCTTCCACTCATGAAAGTGGCTTCGTCTTGAACAAGTTTTCATCTCTGGTCATTCACAGCACAAAAGCAGCATCATCCCTTTCAAATTCAAAGCAAGTTTAAAAAGAAGCAAAATAGAAATCCAGTGAAATCCAACAGCTGATACGTATTAACTTGCATTTTTTTCCTGTGAGCCCTGTCTCCTTTGTTCTCCCTGACCATATCTCATTCAGCAGAATTTTGCATAGTCTAGTTTTCGCAAAGAAGAGTATTGGAATGTTAGGCCGTTAAGAAATCCATTTATATTCAATATGCATACCGAATAAATGAAAAACACCCATATGGCTTTAACCACAACCATGTGATGGGAAAGGGTTTGGCCAGTGCATGGCTCATCCTTTGTTGTCAGCATTTTTTTTTACACCGGAGTGGATGCTCTTGGTCTTGGCGAATATTGAACTCGTACTTTCACACATCATTTGCCGATTACGGGCAGGTAGACTGTTCATCGCCTAACGATTTTGACACGATCGACCTACTCTTAATTTTGGTGTGAACAAACTTTTATGAATGAAGTAGGCTGACGGAGCAATAATGTTGTCGACATGGACAAAACATATTATTCAGAAAGCAACATTTTAGCGGAAGCAGGACACATTGCAATGAGCCAATTCGATCTTGCCTTGGTCAGTAATTCCTAGCAGCTTATTAAAACATGTTTGCCCAACCTATTTTTGCCAACAGTCGTTCGATCGGTTGGGAAATATCAGACATGGCTCGCCTCTCATTACGCGAAAAAACATTTTCCAGGTGAAGTAGGCTCATTTTTGTAGTCTGGCTCCAATGGCAAAACTGAAAATTTTAATCAGACATGGCTCATTGGAGACAGGGTATCATTTACAGGGATCTTAAGCAAACTTTTTAAAAAAGGAATTCATGATAATTTGCTATTGCTATCTCTTCTTGTGGTCGCTTTAACAAACAAAAATGCAATGCTCAACAGCGGATATCTTCTTTCCCAAGAAATTTCTTACCGTTTTCTAGATTTTCGGATAAATTTCATTTTTCTGTGTGGACATAGGGAGAGAAGCCCCTTCTCAAAAATAAGGGAAAAGGGATTAATAAATCATGAATAGATTTGAAAGCTAATATTCTGCTTGAGTTAATCACATTATTTATGTGAAGAGTGAGGTGGAATGCTCCAATATTTTGTTTGACTGTTCATATTCAGAGTTATCATCAATATCGCCACCAATAACCAAAACAGCGCATTCTGCTCCATACTAGTTTTTGCTCTGTGTAAATGTCTACTTATATAATATTATTTCCCAAAAAAGGAGCAAACTGTTCAGCATAACAAAAGTGGGAAAGACTGTTCCTCAGTTTTCCCTTTTTCTTCCTTTTCCTATGAAATTGTATCTATTTCCACATTTCAGGAGGAAACGGAGCAAAAAATACGGCGTAAAGCATTCAGAATGTATTTTGTAGCGGGTTTAAAAGGCTTGCGCCTCTACCTCTCTTGCAGTATTTTTCCTTGCTCTAAGCTCCTGTAATAGATTTAAAGTATTTAAAGCTTAATATTTTTTGGGTGAAGAGGGAAACGAAGGGAAAACGGAAAAAATGGAATTAGGAAACAGCTGTTGCACAGCCACGAACTTTTATCCCTTAAATTGAACTGTTTTTCACAGAGAAAATGCTCTGCTCTACATCTATAGCTTTTAATTCGGCAGCAAAAATCCAGTTCTCTCAATAAAAGCGAGAGCACATTATTAAACCGAGTAGATAAAGAAAATTTGTGTCTCTGTTTGAATGTACCCTCTCTCCCCCAAAAAAACGTTTATTATTTTCATGAATACTGAATGGCAATAAGCGGAGAAGAAAAATATATTCAAAACAAAAATGGCAAGCTCGGTGGCCTTTCTCACACCCGCACTTGTCTTTTTGAGTAAAGGGAATCCGTCTTTCTACTTTCCAACTTGGACCAGATAATGTGAGCTCCCCTTATTAACGTCTGAATAATTTATCATATTTTTCGTACTTCCATCCTTGAGTCCTTTCCATCCAGCTCGGCTCATGAAACAAACTTTGTAACTTTCCTACTGCGTATCAGTGTATACTGTGCCTAGAGAATTGAGCATTGCTTTTATCTGTACTTAATAATCTGAAGAAAAACAAAGCCATTTCGACGTAGAGGTCAATTTAAGGAGTTATAGTAATTTCTTGTGCTTTCTTCCCGCAATGTTGAATGTCAGAATCGATCCAGAGTTTTTGTACAATTAACTCCCGTGCATTATATCAAAACAAGGAAGTAGATGATGCCAGATGAATGGAGATGGAAATCAGTCAGTCATAGAATAATGGATGAAGTTGAGGGAGAGAAATGACTTTTGTAGAGACAAATGCCCCAGCCGAAGGCTACGAGAGGGACTTAATTAATGAGAAGCTATTTCGGCTCCTACCGACAGAACTACTTGTACTGTTGTAAGAAAACTTTATAGAATATAAAATATCCAGACTTCACATAGATTATCCAGTAATGAGAAAAGTAGGAAGAGAAACGACACATCTGTGCCTTACAAGAGATCATTCTTTTTTTAGAGATAGCTATTGAAAGTTGCTGTAAGTAAGGGTTACGCAGGGAGCACTTCAACACGGACGAGACCGACTGTAAGTCTTCAAGCTCCGTTTTATTTTTTCATCGCGTTACGATATTAAGAAGGGAACTGTTTCAGCTTCTATTCTTCAGCTAAAACCAAAATTCTTTTTAGAGATAGCCATTGAAAGTTGCTGTAAGTAAGGGTTACGCAGGGAGCACTTCAACACGGACGAGACTGACTGTAAGTCTTCAAGCTCCGTTTTATTTTTTCATCGCGTTACGATATTAAGAAGGGAACTGTTTCAGCTTCTATTCTTCAGCTAAAACCAAAACGGCTCCGGTTTTATGCACTCTTCATTCACAGAGGAGCGAAGGCCAAGTTTATGGCACATGAGCTCTCATTTTATTCATGCGCTTGAAATTGACTTTAAGTGGGAAACTGTTTGCTGTACGGAGCATGGCATGATCTTCTTCGCCGTCTTCTTCAGTTATATTCGTAATCGTAATCATCATTATATTCTGCTTCTAAAAGGCTGCCGCGCTTTAAAGAAATAATAAAAAGGATCAAGGTTTACCTGCTGCTGCACTTTTCAACTTCTGCCAAACTCAAAGGGTAAAACTCCTCCGAAGGAGTTTCTCCGATGGCATTGAAATACGTTTTTACCAACTACCTATAGCACAGTCGACGAGTGGATGAAACGAAGACTTTGAAAGTAAAAGGACGCTGATGATGATAAGCACTGTTAGAAAACTACTGTTGTTATAATCCGAACAAGTCTAAAATATTTGGAGTATAAGTGTGGCAAGGGCACGCTGACAGACAGGCAGTGGGTCAAGCCAGGTGCTCCTAGGTTTTTGCTCCTGCCACAACAGCTAAAAAAATACCCTTTCCCTTAGAAAAAAAAGTAGTAAGTGAACGCACGATAATCCAGGAAGATAATAGGCATATAGTTATTATATAATATGGGGTGAAGAGAAGCCTCACCTATATACTTGTTGTTACACTTCATATGAAATGATAATGAGGGTTTTTAATATTATCGCTTTCTAGTAATAAAATTGTTCGTTGTTTGCGTTCGCTCCTTACATGATTAAAAAAGGATGGTTAGAAAAAAAGTTCCATGACTTTTGTAGGGTAGAAAATCGTGATCTGTGGCATGTGGCTGCTCCCGTTCCAGTTCTTACACGCATTTAGATCCACCCTTCTCCCCTTTTTTATTGTAAAATATAAAATTCCTACAGATCTTTATTTAGCTTTTTTCCTTCACTCTGAAGAAAAAAAAAATTATGTGTGTGCCTTCGCATTCATCCAGTTATTTAGTAGCGGACAGCGGTGGCGGTATTCTTGGTGGTTGGTTTTCTTTTAATAACGCGTGATTTTCTAAGGAAGATGGGCCCTTTTCATTCCGCAGCAAGCTGTGTAGGAATTCTTCTTTTCTTTAGGCACACATGGCTCGTGCCCTTTACTTTCTACAAAATTTATTCTTCGCTCTCGGTGCAGTCAGCCCTTCTACCCATTTTCTTACGGTTTTACGATATGGTTACGATATGACCAGTTAGCTCTATTACAAATAGCTAGGAGCAAGCAAAATGGATAAAAATGAGAAAAAAGGCACAGGGGAGAATCGATGGATTATTGCGGTGGCAGGTCGAAGTAGATTTTCTATGGGTTTTTGAAAAAACCAAGTTCGTTCCTGTTGAATGATTGCTTCTCTCTCACCCCGTTTCCCGAATAATCTTCGGAGCAGTATGGTACCTTTTAAATATTTAATTTCATATTGTTTGTATCTCCTTGTTGTCGGTGAGCCAGTCACAGCCTGCTTATTTGATCCCTGCCTTTCTATGTATTCTTTTTTTTAATACATTCCAAAATTCCAGGGTAATGGAGTGATGATACTCTGTAATTGTATCTATTTCGAAGGGAGAGTGTTCTGTATCGGAATGAATAGATTGGAGATGTGGAATTTTTGGGGGTAAAATATGCTCATGGCTTACACACAATAAATTGTGAATTTAAAATTGTATCAAGTTTGCCTAAGTATTTTTCTCCGGCTGCTACTAAAACGGACCTTTTATTTTTTTGTGATTCGATGTCTTTTTAAGTAAAAAATGTATTTAGTTGAGTATCCTGTTTTCATAAGTGATGATATCATTCTCATCTTAGGTACGAATTTGAATTTGTGTTCAGCCGGCAAAAGTCTTTTTGTTGGTTTGACCAAAAAGTGAGCTATAAACCATTTGGCATTTTTTGAGCAATATCTCATTTCTCATATCAAGAACGTGTATAATATTCATGGAAAAACTTGTATCAACAGTCAGCACAAAAGTATTAACTAATGTAAAAAAATCCCTGATAAAAAAAGATCGACTGACTGACTCCATTGAAATTCTGTTATTGTTTCTACTCGACCTATTTGAAATGGTATCATGTAACAAGAAATATAAAAAAACGAGTGCGTAGGTAGATACATTGTAGTTACTCTCTCCTTTTAACACTTTCGTACATAATTCAGTTCTGAAACTTTTATTTTTTGAGATGATGTATTATGGTAGTTGTTATTATTAGCATTGACGCGATATGTTACAAACCACAAATAAGAGAACAATGGAAACACTTCGGTCTTGTTATTTTTTGTGTAAAAATAATAAATGAACAAAAGAGCTGGATGAGATGTACAAATCCTGAAAGTGATTTCATTTGGGTCGGTCCCAGTTTCATCCATATTTTCTTAATAACATTAGAAAAGGTGGATGTAGAATTAAAATTATGCTGGAATAATAGTAAAAAATCGAGGATATGGGGAATTTCCACGAAATCAAGACCATTTTGGTGGTTTTCGGCATTCGTACAATTGATCCTTTTTTGTTCTTGAAACATCAGTTAATAAAAAGAAGATGAGAAAACGAAAAATGAGTAAGTAAGCTGAAGTAAGTCTTTTCATGAAGCACTTTCTAAGGATTACAGGAATGTCAATCATGTACGAAAATGAAGATAATGAAAAGTAAAGTAGCCGGGTAGAGTGGGAAGGCGGGAGGGTGTGCAACCTGGTTTTATGACTGTTCTTAAGCCCTGAGATGCGGTGGCAGCCAAAATTAAAGCAGCAGGAAACAACAGTGAAGCGAGAAAGGAATGAAGAGCGGGCTCATTATAAACTGAATATTATGAGTTGAATAAAAGGAGAAAGCCAATACTGGCTGATTTTTCTGCAAACGTGTCACATCGTATTAAAAGGGATTTGAGAACTTATGCAGTATGGTTCTTCCAAAGTTTAGTTACTTTTCCGCTTGCTGACTTCATCTTTATTATGTTTGGGTACTTAAATGAAAGAAAACTTATGAAATATTGCTCTATTCCAGAGAGGTATCCTGGAGAATCATAAGAGCTTTTATCCATGATGAGAAAATATTATTTGGGCATATTTTTTTCAGTTGCATTTTTACACCGGTTTCCGTATGGTTTCTAGGAGGTCTTTGCCACGGAGGGTGTGTGTATTGTTGGTAACCCGATCAACACTTTTCCTCACACTTTTTTTACCCATCAGCTTATTGCTCTTGTGCACTCTGAGAGATCAGATTTCAATAGGAAATCTTCTAAGGAACGGGTGATGAAATGAGCATGTGTATTTACCAAGAAAATGGAATGAATTAAGAAGTTGGCGTATTGGCACTAGCTGCGATCTGCTAGGAAAAGAAGCTCTTTCCCCCCAGTCCCTTCTAGTTCCGTCAGATTTTATAGGAAAGGGAAGAGATATACATATTATACGGTATCTTGAGCTGTCCACTGCCATTAGTTGGTTTATCTGCTCTAGGTCAATAAATCTTCTAAGGAACGGGTGATGAAATGAGCATGTGTATTTACCAAGAAAATGGAATGAATTAAGAAGTTGGCGTATTGGCACTAGCTGCGATCCGCTAGGGAAAGAAGCTCCTTTTCCCCCAGTCCCTTCTAGTTCCGTCAGATTTTATAGGAAAGGGAAGAGATATACATATTATAGCTACGCATCACGGTATTTTGAGCTGTCCACTGCCATTAGTTGGTTTATCTGCTCTAGGTCAACAACTTGAATTCATGTGAGCGACAGATTGTGCTCACCTCATTCCTTCACTCATGCACACTCATTGTTGAAAAAATGCCACATGGATATCTTAGCGTACTGCGTATTTTTAATTTTTTTTAGGAAACGTAGTAGCAGGGATAAAACTCGGATAGAATGAGTATGAACATCTTGCACTTTCCTCCACTCTACTGTACAAGGTTCATCTGGAATTGGCTTAAAATCCTGTGAGCAGATTATGTTTTGTGGCTGTGTTTGTGTGGCACATGCCATCTGCTCTCAAGTATCCTCAGGGTGCAACAACTTTACTCAACAATCACAACTCATCTTGTTTTATGCGTTTGGTCAAGCTGCCATCACAATGAGCTAGGGAGAAAAGGGGGACCAAGTGCTTGCGGGATTCTTTTGGCAGCACTAACTAGAAAAGTGGGAGAAGATGCGTTTATTTCGGTTCGTTTAAGTCTTTTACGGGTCCCCACCGATTCAGATCACCTTCCACTCATGTCCACTCTTGTTGCCCTCTTTTCATGTCAACTGCTCTTCCCTTCTCCTCCTTCTGTAAAAGGAGGAAGTTGTTAGCCCACTGTCGTTGTTTTGTTTCACTAATGGCTTTATGTGCCTTCCGTCATAATTCCTCCAGAGCATCCTGATCGGATCGCATGGCGCACACATTGCTTTTCTCGTGCTCTACTTTTGTCTTCCGATATCATGATTGCAGTATATCGCATAACTTCATTGGAGATTATAGAAACCAGAAGTCGAGAGAAGTGAGCCACATTTGGCCGGCCTTTGGGTGACCGTGTCCGAATTCCCGTTAGTATTCTTTGCTCGTCGTGTATATGGCAAGTCTTATTTCAGTCATATTTCCGAAACTGGGCAAAACGGAAGTTGCACATTTTAAAGATGGGTCCAATTCAGCAGGAAGACAAAGTAGAGCGGCAGTAAGACAGAAAATCTGGGAACTGACCAAATGGTCAGCAGCCGCCTTTCATCCTGAAATCTCTCGTGCCAAAGCATATTGTATACAGTTGGTTCTCAAATGTCGAAACTTTTGGCTTTCACACATTGTCCTGAAATCTATTAATACTGTTCTCGGAGACATTTGTAGCCTCGTTTAGGAAGCAAAAAGAAAAGAGACAAATGGTTTGGTGTCGTATCAGCTTTCACAAAGTTTGCTTTCTTTAAGTACTCGCTATTTGTCTTATAATATTCCTCCCCTCCTTTATAAAAAGAAGGATTGGAGATAGCAATTCCAGATGGATGTAAAGTGCTAACAATTTTTTTTATTTGACACGTTTCCTTTCAATTGCCTATTTAATTATTCCTAATTGGTTGCATGAGCGCTACTTTCGATTGCTTGCAGGAAATTATGCATGCCTAAATGTTTATGTCAAAAGGTGCAAATTTTGCAGTTATCTCTATTCTTAGAAGCGCAAATACAATAGAATTTTTATGACATGTGAAGACATGACTATGACCAAGGCAGAAAAATGATGCGAGCAAACATGCAAACGTGCATCCTTTTTTTAGTTCTCCAGTTGAAACTGTTTTTCTCCTTTATATCTGCCAAGATAACAGCAAAACCTGATAAGCCTTAGTCTTTGTGCACTTATTTCCATTCACTTTTGTGAATGAAGGAAAGGGAGAGGCATGTATTCCACTTCAATCCTTATAATGAATGAATGAGGGAATCTAATCTGGCGAGGGAGAGGAAAGCGTGCATTGTTGTTTCGAGTTTTACGTATTCATGAGAGATTCCTTGTTAATCCGACGAATCGTATGCAGAGCATGCCTCTCCCGTTGTCCGTTTCTCCTCTCATTCACTTTTACCCAATCGACTAGCCGACTCTGTGTGACTTGAATGAAGTTGTGAAGAAGTAGAAGGATGCTTTTCTTCGGGATGCATTCCAGATACAAAATCTTATTGAATTTGAAACGATCTACCTGACTAAACAGCCTTCTTTCTATATGATCCGATCCGATATCCTTTGCTGTTGACTTGTGAGCTTGTTATGTTGAGTTAGGTAAGAGGATAGAAATTACTACGCAGAGGAGGTTTTTAGGTATATCCTTCATCTTTCTCGCTGTCTGTCCTCACGCCGACTTGTCCTCAAAGAGGAGCAATATGTCAAATTCCAGAGTGTTATTGTTATCTTGAATGAATTTATGTTTGTGTGCCTAACAAAATAAATAGGGAAATCGTATATTTTGTGAGAAGGAGCGTTTTTATTTTTATGAGTTGGGAGTGAGGATGGATTCCTTCCTGAGGGTCGACTGCGGGATTAGAAGGGTCAAGCTCTATTAGGACCCTTCAACTCGTCTCCGTATTTTTTTTTCACTTTTCCCTTTCCGTATGGATAGCAGAAAGAGAGATTAGAAGTTGGAGGAAAAGATGGAATGTTGTGCGTACTACTGTTCCCATACGCTCTTTTTTAATCCTATCATACAAACACCATATAGCCAACTGAGATCCCTTCAATTAGCTCGACTTAGCATCATTCATTCACAATATAAGTAGCAGTTCTTTTAGTTACTTAACTTGTCCATTTATTACCCTAAATTCCATTATCCTGGTGTCCGAATTGCTGTAAATTGACAGCAGTTTCTGGCTGCCGCATTCCAGAGTAGCTATGTCTGTATCTGCTATCTGCTAACAAAGCATTTTATGTTTTTCTGTTCAGACTAAAGCCACTAAACCTGATTTTTTCCCTTTCCAAAGGAGATCTGAAATTTTTAAAAATTGGTTTTAAGGTTTTCACTTGAATTCTATACCAAACATTTTTATGATTTTTCGGAGAGTGGGTGTTCTCACCTATCACGTAGGCATTATATATTGTCCACTCTAGAAAATTGGAATTTTGTAATTCCAAAAATTAGTGTTTGGCCATAATACTTTTCAGATCTCATCCGAAAATGCGCTATGAAGTAGTTCATTTTCAGAATAAATTCATGCATTTTAAATGAGCTCACCTCTTGCTTGTACTAATGCCGCTTATAATGAAAAATAGTTACAAAGTTAATTAAAATTTGGAGCTAAATTCTAATATTTTCTTATTTTTTGAACAGGTGTGCTGAAGGTTACATGGGCCAGCGGTGCGAATTCAAAGACTTGGATGGTTCCTATTTGCGTAAGTCTTTTTACATCATTTATCCTAGTACTCACGTAGGATAGATCAGACCTTCAGGAAAAGAGTATGTAAAGTCAATAAAGTGCACTGATTCCAAAAAACGACGATGCCTGCAAAAATTTGCATCATGCCAATTGGGAAAATGACTTTTGCTCAGCTAGCGGGACCCCTAAATATAAATCTCATTGGCATTGGGAATTTCCTTTCAAACTAATGGTCCCAGTTGAAATTATTCTTGCCCGATTCAAGAAGATAAGTGTCCCTCTGGCCCCTTCATTCTTTTTGTCTTCGACTTCCACTACTGTTTTCACTGATAACCCCAGAAGAAACAATGCCAATAAAAGTAGCAGTGAATTGTCACGACTATCAAGATCAGTCCAAAAAAAATTCTAAAGAAAAGCAGTTTCCCTCTAACTATAAATCTTGTGCTGGCAACAGCGCTTTTGTCTCAAACTCGAGTAGTTACTTGCCTCCTCCTCTTTCATCCTTATCCCCTACTATAAATCAAGTAAATCGCATCTCTCCTGGTAAGAATTATAATCCGATCCTACCATAAAATGCAACGACTCGTTTTTGCTTTTCTCCTAATGCAATTTTTGCATGAGCAGCTATTTATATAATGTGCAAACAGAGGATAATGCATAATATGGAAAAAAAAGCTGCCCTTCTCCCACTGTCGCCTATTGCCAGCTTGGCTAATGGAATGGCTAAATTGAATAAAAAAGGCTTAGGAAGACTATTGTTCTCTTTTTTGTTTTTGTTTGTCAACGTGTGCATGGAATTTTAAAGTTGTTTGTTCTCTTTTATCGTAGAAAAATTTCAAAAGTACATTCCATTTGAATCGGAATCCAAAGCTGTATTATGCAATACGTATATTTGAACATGAAAAATAAATGTTTGTCCATCTTCATACGGATGGCAAAAGCGAAGTTTCTTACTTAAATATTTACCCTGGGCCTACTATAACTCTTTTGTTTTCTGTGTATCCTTTTTTTCAGCTTTACTTTTTTCCGTATTCTCAGACTTCATTTCAAACTTGATTTTTTTTTCTGGAAAATGTGCTGTGAATTGAGGGAAATGACGGCACAGTCGGGGAAAAGAGTGAAGCGGCGATATTTTTATTGTTATTGTTGTAATGTGGAAAAATATGCGAGTGATCGGATATAATGTAAGAGCTTTAACAATGGAGTCGCGAGCAGATGAAATGCAATGTTAGTGACAACGGGAGAGAACAAAGCTACTTTACTACTCTTTTCCCAGTCCGTTAAAAGTATTATTTATGCTGTTAGAGAGAAGATTAAAGCTACACTAGAAAAGAAGTAGTAATATAATGTAAATGGTGTTTAAAATTTGGTGATTTTTTATGGCAAAGTGTTTACCTTTCTTTTTATTTCCTTATGAATTGCAGCAGCGAAACAACGAGCTATGCTAGAACAGGCGGGCCTTACCTCTGGTGCAGCCATCATTGTCGTCATCGTGGTCATCGTCTGCTTCTACCTTTACGTCCGTTCAAGGAGAAAATTGGAAATTAGGTAGGAGTTTACAGAGTTACACATTTTTCATTTATTATTGTCTCCTGTCTTTCATCCAGAAAAAGGCTCGTATAATATCTTAATCCCACTGATGGAGTGAGAAGTGGCGTGCTTAAACCAATCGTAAAAGTATTTGAAGCTTACGCACATTCATTCTGCGAGTGTGAAATTGTGGCTATTAGAGTCGACATCATCGTAATTTTCTCTGATCATTTTAGACGCTTTAACAATGGCCATATAACACAGTTTTATATGTTCTGTGTATTTTTACTTTTTACAATTTTATTTATGAGGGGAACCAGCTTAAGGAAGTAACCTCTTCTTCTTGGTTCTTCAGTTGCTAATTCATCCTTCGTATTACATGTATTTTAAAGCTATAAAGATATATATCCTCCTGATCTTCAGTTAATAGCCAAGGATGAAAGATAAATAGTCGAGAATTGAAGACGATAAAGAGAGATATTATGTTCAGTATGGAGTCATTCATACAGAACTGAATGTTTTCAATGTGGTTTCGAATGTTTGTTGTTATAAAAGTTTTGAAAAGAAAGTTTCCACGCTCCCTTTCCTGGCCGAAAATCGTCAATAAAGCGTTGAGGAAATATATGAAATGATTATTGCTGGAAATATGTACGAGGGATTTATCATAACTCAAGAAATGCCTTTTTCGGGAACTGAAGTAAATAATGTTGAGCTTATGTTTTAATGGTATTTTTGTTTATGATTTTTTTTACAGTCAAAGAGCGAACCGAGATGATACTGATGGGAGGACATACATGGACTACGAGAATGAAAGGATGCCTTTCAGTAGACGTTACCATCCTAACTTAAGTCATAATAACTATAATCACCTCCATAATCCATTGCCACCTCGAATCAGTTTTCATAATCCCACCAACAACGCCAATACCACCACCACCTCTTCATCCACAGCGTTTCAGCATCAGCCTCACTCTCAGCAGCCAACGCAGCATCAACACCACCACCACCAACCGCTTCCTGTAAGTTTACTATTAACACGAAAATGAAATAAATGAGCAGAACTGACTGGAAAAAATAGTAAATAAATTTCATTCATTAGTGCGTAACAATCAATGTAAAGTTTGTTTGTTTGACGGATTTCCTCCATTTATTTCCAGATTTGTGGTAGCAATCCTCCGGAAACTCCCCATGCTCCAAACAGCGAGCAGGAGGATGTGCCTCCACTCTCGCCCTCGCTGACTGTACATTCATCTCCCTCAGTAGAAGCAGGTGCAATATTCCTTCCAAAGAGTGGGGAAGCAGTTTCGCCCGCGCTTATCTAGGCCATATACAAGATTTAGATTTAGAAAGTGATACATAATTTTTGCCTTGTAATTTTACATTTCAAACTGTGTACTTTGTATTAGGCAGCTCCTTTTGAAATAGGTTATGTGTGTCTCTGCTGCAAAAAAATAAACATTTAGAAAACGAATATTAAATCTAGTCTTTGCCGTTGAAGTAGAAGTGACTTTGGAAGGACGAAGCGAGCAGCGCAAAGGTCGATATTAATGACGAGACTTGCAAGTACGTAAGTTTGATGCAATAACTAACGTTTAAGATTTAAGCCTCTTTCTGAGTAGTAGTTATAGTCTTGCGAGGTGCAGCTATATGTGCTTCGCCTTTCTTATCACAGTCAGTACAGGCGTGCAGCCTTTTTCTGATTTAAAATTAAGGCCTTAAGAAGACGAGTCATCTTCACGGTGTGTTGTAAGGTCAACGGAATGTTTCGATATGACGAACAATGTCAAGGATGTATTTTTTAAAATGAGACGGGTCTACATTTTTTTCGCAATTACCTCAGGTTGGCGCTCAATCATTTACTTTAGTTTTCATTCCAAAAAACAGCGTGCGATTTCTGCGTAAAAATTCGCCAACAATGGTTCCAGTGTCATAAAACATTTTTTTAATTCGCGTATTATATGTATTTAAGCTTATTCCACTCGCGTTTTTGTCGATGTTGTTTTTTTCGTCTTCATCAGGATGAGATAAACTGCCTTGCTTTAAAAAAAACTCGCATCCCTTGGAACTACTAATTCATTGAAGCAGTTTAAATGTACTCCAGTGAAGCAGTTACTAATGACGGGTATTCAAAGGACTTTGTGTATTCATAATAGCTGAGCTCGAATTTATCGCTGTTTAAGTTTTGAAACAGTTCGGTTGTGGTTGAAACATTCCGAAATCCTATTGACATTGTTCTTCGTCATCGTCACCGCACAGAGCATTTATAAGGACCGGGTCTTAAATAGACGAAAGATGCGATCTTTAACATTTAATTAATTATGCGAAAAAAAGTAATTATATTCAATGCGCAAATGCCGTCGTAGAGTTAGCAAGAGCTATAAAGAGTATGAGCACAATATAATGGCGTTGAAGAATCTATCATCGCTTTTAATTCAATTCTGTGCTCCTTTAGATCCTCGTTCTGCCCAAAAAAGTTTTGTTTTAATAGAACAGAATTTTTTTTAGCATAACGGCTAGATTTTAAGTATACACAGGAAATAATAGCTTAACGCTCTGCTAATAGTAATTCCGGTTTTTCAGCTCCGTAATTGGCAACACTGTTATTTGATAAAATGATAATTTAAACTTATCCTAAAACCTTGACTTGTCTTTGAAAAATATAACTGGTGTTCTGGTAAGGTAAGGAATGGGGTTGCTTTCTGATTTAACGCTCTGCTAGTAATAATTCCGGTTTTTCAGCTCCGTAATTGGCAACACTGTTATTTGATAAAATGATAATTTAAACTTATCCTAAAACCTTGACTTGTCTTTGAAAAATATAACTGGTGTTCTGGTAAGGAATGGGGTTGCTTTCTGATAAAGTTTAACCTTATAACCCTACCACTCGCGCTGAACCTATTTCAATATTTTCATTGTTGTCTACCAAAGCTATTTATATTGTTATCTTACGACAGTACTCCCATTCCCTCCATATTCACTCGGGAGTTGCACGTGGAGGAAAATAAATACTACATGAACTTTAGCTATTTTTAAACTGCCTAGGCCATTGCCTTACGTGAAATTAAGATATATTTATGCTTAATAAAAAAAACTACTTGAGCAGACACCCAATACTACTGTACGATTTTGCTGACTAATTTAACAACTAGTATTACACATTAACTATATAAATTAGTAAAAGAAAATCCGTATGCGGAATGTTTTAGACTTTACCGCAACTAACCATGAAAAAAAAATCACGTATGTTTAAATTATGATAATTATGACTACGATATTGTTGATGGTGTACTTAAATCAGTTAGTAGAATTTACCGTCATGTCACCAGCTAGACATACTGCACATATTCTGTACATGTATATTTAAATGTAAAATGATTTAAGAGAATTTTACCAGGACTGTCATGTAAGAACTACACAATAGTAGGTAGCCATTAAAAAAAGAAGAGGTGAAGCAGTTTTAGGTTAGTGTAAGTGTACTGATGAGTAATACTATAATTATCTACACGAACATGCAGAGACATGCAAAAAATGTTATATTACTTAAAGTTACTCCAAATTATGAAAAAAAAGTTATCTTTGTCAATGTCGATATTATCAAGTTGATGAAGAAAATAGAATGTTAAAATTGGAAGAGAGGGGAAGAGGGTTAAATGTGATTTCCCCGTTTACGATTATATCGAAACGAACACTATTGTCAGTAACAAGAAAAGTATAAAAAATAAAAAAGAAAGCGTTCTTGTAAAATAAAAGTCTACTTTTGCGTTTTGTATTTCATCACGTTTCGCGACGATATCGAATCTGCCAAATTCATTTGAAATCCAGGCATCATAGAAAACGACTGTGTTTACCAATCACTCAATTCAAATTCAAAAGGCGATATTCAACAAAAGTGTTTTCAGCAAGGCATAACATAGGTCATGGAAACACCTTATTATCCATGTCATATGGGTCTTTACATTAGAGGATACTGCATACTGGGCATGCGCATGCCAAACTTTCTGAAACAAAAATTTAGTCGTCTGTCTGTCTCGATATTATTTTCCACACAAACCCTTTCTTACGTACTAGACGACAACATACTCCAACCGTCCTTGCATCTTTTGGATTTTGCATTATATAGCGGCGCAATTGTAATCCTGTCAGTGGAACAACGTAAACATAGGAATAACGTAAGTTTGCGTTAAAAAACTTAGTGAAATCGTCTGACTCTTCCATCGTTCATTTCATCCGTTTCTAACTTTGTCATAAACTAAGCTTATGTTCCAAAAGATATTTTCTATTCTGTCATTTATTCTTTGCCCATGACGAGACATCGTAGAGATCCTAACTCTTTCTTGCAAAAATTTCTTGCAAATACTTCTTATTTAGTTTATCTGTTTTTCTTTCTCCGAGATTTTCTATTTCTCGAAAAATTTCTTGCAAATATTTTTTTAGTTTATCTGTCTTTCTTTCTCCGAGATTTTCTATTTCTCGAAAAATTTATTGCAAATATTTTTTTTTGGTTTAACTGTTTTTCTTTCTCCGAGATTTACTATTTCTC
>JAHZND010001448.1:3743-17847 GCA_027744115.1 Acrocyrtus sp. NNG-2020 | reverse complement strand
CTTGCTTAAGCCGATTTTTGAGAAAACTCTGGAGGAGTTCTTGGAAAGAAATCGGTCATTAACGCAGTTGGAGCTGTTTATTGGGACTCACCAGCAGTACGCTAGAACAACGCCAAATAGAAGGAAACAGTAGAGGGAACCCTTTTCCCTCAGCTAATAATAAAATTGTGATAATATACTTTGTATACTAGCTCCATAAAATACATTTGTAGTTGGTCAAAGTAAAATTTATTTATTTTATCTGAGGTTGCATGATACGTGCCAGTTTGCAATAAGCCACATAGACTAAAAATATCTGTTGAAGAGACATATTAGCCGTTAATTTATACCTTATCTTTGGTACTAGTACTTCCAAAATTTTATGGTTCAATAAACATTTTTTTATATTTTTTGCTACCCAAGCGCAAAAATGTGTACTTTTTTTAATCAAACCCATTTCCATCTATAGAACGCAATAATGACTAGCAGTAATTACCTAATGCTGAAAATTATCATTTTCCACTTTTCCAGTGCCAGCTTCGGAATTACTCAAATGATCTAAATAGCTCTATTAGGTAGGTATATGCAAGCACAATAGTGCTTTTACATAGAATGACTATTCAGATGATATAACGAGCATGTCGAAATCGAAAGTGGCTTAATTTTCACTCAATCACTATTTACCGTCCTCTTGTAAAAATGACCTTACTGTCAAGACCAAAATCATTTTCTAGGTTTACTTGTTAACAAGCAATGATTAAATGAGATTCATAATAAAACTGTAATTTGTTATGACATAAAATAGCCGGACATATTATTACGCATTCAAGCGGTAGGAAGTAGATCATTTTTTGATAATTTGCCTTGTAATATTCACTTAAATAAAAATTCTCATTTGCCGGAATAACTGTATCTGAAATCACGTTTAAAGCATATTTCGCAAACTTTTCCACCTATATAAATGAAAGGCGATTTAGATCAAGCATTACAAATACTTTACTCATACAAGCTTTACTTTTTTAGCACAATTCTAAGTTTCTGGATTTATTCCGAGTTTTTAAGGTTTTAAAAATGAAGCCAAGCTCTTATACATTCGTCATTCTTTCACTCGTTTGCCTGAACTTTGGTAGAATTACCAGAGCTGATGATGATCCTCATCCATGTCTGGAGAAACTCAGCGTAGAAGATAAAGAAAAAGCTAAAACCATAGCAGAAACGTGCATGAAGAAAGTAGGCTTGGATGCAATTCCAAATATGGCTGAAGTTGAAAAGAACAATTTCGAGGATAAGGTATGAAGCATTTTTCAAATACTTACAAAATAGTCATACAATTTATTAATTGATAAACTTTTGAATTTTTATTCTTTTCAATTTTTTAGTGCTATGCTAAATGCAAGCTATTTGAAATGAAGATGGTAAATTTGATCTTGCATTTGTTTACTTTTAAAAATCATAATATCCATGTTCTTTTTGTCTGTTTGACAAGTTTCTTCGTTTAAGTAGATCAACGACAAGGGACAAATCGACAAAGCCACAGTAGATGAATTCCTCAAAAAAGTCAGTCCTGACAAGCAGGCCGATATCACGACTCTGTTGCAAACATGCGTTGAGTCTACAAGTAAGCACTGTCTAAAACGTAGAAAAGACTCATTCATATCGACGGAGGAGAAATTACTCCACCGTATCAACCTATTTTTAGCCAGTCAACTGTTTGACTAAGTTGTAAAATACTTAAACAAAATTATAATTTTCCCTGTTCCCACTAGTGAAAGCAATGGAAGCGGAAGGTGGTGCCAACGAGAAGAACATGTGTAAAGCTGCAGCCATGCTGAAGACATGCTTTATGAAGGGAATTACAAAGGTTTGTCGCTTTTGTGTTTCTTTTCCCAGAATTCCTTTCATTTCTCTTTCTAAGTAGATCAACAGAAAACTTCATTAATTATGAGCTCTGTGCATTTCCAACCGTGAACTGTCACCGTAATAAGTTGAAAGTATATAATTTTATAGCAAGTTGTAATATTGGGTATTGAAAAGGCAAATTAATTTTTTTCCTGATCTCTTGAAAAGTCTTTTAAAGGGATTGTCTCTAACATAAAATTGATTTTTTTTACCTTTTCCCTCCCCAGTTCTGCTAATAAATCAACTCCAGTGCCTACCGGATCGGGTATTCAGATACGTGGTGGAGGATAAAAGTCTACCGGGACGGATCAACTTTCTGTTTCCACTAAATTTTAGAGATTTTCACAAAAGCCCTTTTCTGGAATTAGTTTACTAAGAATAAAAAAGTCGGAAGTCAGGGCAGAGGTGAAGAAGTCACTTTTCCCTTCCTCTTTTCACCTTCTCTGATTTCTTTATGATGAGTCTGTAATTCTTACGGTTTTCTACTAGTTACCCGCGTTCCACTCTCCTGTCTTTAATTAAACTCTGGAGAGAACAACCCTCTTGTTGAGCACGTAATTATATAGCCTTCTCTGCCTACGCACGTATAAAGCAATCTTCTATCTTTATAGTGCTCCGTCATGTGTAAACCACTTTCCGCCTTTTCATCACAATAAACTTGCGACTTTGCTCCTTTATCATCACTCAAGTACTTATATACATACAATTTCGCTGGAATAATTTCGGGTCAAAATCTTGCTCTTGTCGTTTGCACTCGTAGTCAGCCAATTCATTTAATTTTCGCTAATAACCCTAATTGAAGGTGTACATTGGCGCAAACAAGCTGTGCCTTTTCTCTGTCTTGCCGTTTTCATGTGCCTCTCCGCTCGTAAATCCCATGCCATCATACTAGAGAAGGACTTTCCACTCTTAAAAGTCAAACAGTTGGAGAGCTCCTTCAAAGTAAATGTCTCCAACTTTAAAGCTGCTTCCCTTTTCTTTTCATTCCTACCCACATACCTCCACTTTAATGCATTAAAATGGTAGTAGAGAAGCAAATTGTATCATTGCATTGCACTTGGCTCACTTTCCCCTGCAACAATAACAGTAAATTATAAAGAGCAAGCATGGAAATGACTCTCTTGAGGAGGAAAATGACGACGGGTAATTGTGCTTAGGGCTAGTGGCCATCATCGTCGTCAGAGAAGTTGCAGCAGCGAGGAATCGACTGTGTACTGGAAAAGGATAAAGTGCGCTCTGAAAGAATTCTGTGGGCGTGTGCCCTACTAATATTGAATAGGAATATCAGTGAAAAGTATTTTGAGCAGTAACTCCAACTTTTTAGTAGTAGTTTCCTTCCAGTATCTCCATGCATCACTGGTCTTTGTCGAAGCGTACAACAACATCCTGACTTGATCTCTCTCATTCTACCCGTCTGTCTGTTTTCTATGGTTTTTACGCAGCTTGCCAAAAAAAGGTGAAATAATGGTAGCAATCATGTATACGGAACATAAGAGTATAAAATCATAATTTGAGTAGGGCACAATAACCATTCCGAGCAAACAAGACTTGTTTTTCGCTCCTATCCGTTTACTTTGGAATTTATAGTGGAAATGAATTGTAAATAAAATTGCTCTCGCACACAGTAGTGGTGCGTCGTGCCATTATTAATAGTACCATTTAACTGCCTCCTTTTGTTCTCTTACACCATTTAGCTCACTTTACTGGTCTATTAGCTACCCGGGTGTCTATTGTACATGAGTCCGTAAATTGAAAAGGTTTATGAATGAGGTTCATGTTGCTACATTGTTTCGGGGCTTACCACCCACTCATTACCCTAATTCCAACGATACCAAACAATGAAATTTTATGGATTTGCTTCAAACTTTTGCGTTCTCTATGAATGCTAAAAAGGTATAACTATAAAATATTATTGAGATATATGTTTTAGGAAATGAGAGTCGAGATCACACTGGATTATGCAACCAGTCAGTCAGGGTTACTTGAACTTGATAGAAAATTCCCATTTCAGAATATTTGTAAGATCAGCTGAAATGTAATCTTGTATGCTTTGAGCAAACAGTATAACAGTAATCAGTTCATTGACATGAAGCACTGGAAGTAATTGCGAAATTATAGCTTTCCATTTTGTAAATATTCCTTGAAAAGAAAGGGACAGACGTGGGAGTAGAGTTTCTCACATTTCCAAAAATCTTTCCCATTTAATTCTGCTGAGACAGGTACTTTTATTGTTGCTAACAATGCATGTAGGAGGCTAGACAGGCTGTAGTATGGCTGTGGTTTCTCTGAAAATGCAGACAAAAGTAAACCCACCGTTCCGAAACGAAAAGGGTATTAAAAGCAGAAATTCATCTTTAACGGTCCACTTAAGTTGACAAGACTTTTAGACTATGATTGCTCAAAGAAAAGTAAATACGTAAGGCCAAGGGAGAAAGGGAGCATTTCAGAGGAAGGAAAAACAAATTTTATGCCTTGCTGTAAGTAACAAAAAACAGATGGCTTGAAATGAAATTGTAGAACTGAGGGGAACAAAGTGAAACAAAACGTTCACTTTTAGTCAAGACAGCCAGCCAGTCAAAAAGGGCTTTATAATACTTTTGTTTACGTCATTCAAAGCACAAAGTCTTGGACAGTACTGGAAATATTTTAAAGAGCTAAGTGGACTAGGAGGACTTCCACCTAAGAACAGCATTGCTGCTGACAATTGGGAAAATTTACCGATACAATTTACCAACTTCTATGTACAATGCACACTGAGGCAATTCCAGTTATGGAAGTTTCCAGGAGCTATGCTAGCAACCACTAGCACTTTCCTCTCGGCTTAGACATTTTCACAATTTCTATTCGAGGAGAGAAATTCGTTTTCCTTTGATATTTCTGCATGATGACATGATAAAAATCGGAGAAATTCGATTGTGCCTTACGTTCAAAGTATGTGAATGGAAGCCGAATAAATCTTGAGAAAAGGTGCGGTGCAATGGTCATACTAGTCAAGAAAGGGCAGAAGATGACAAGGATGAATGAATCCTTCTGACAATCCTCCCACCACTCTACTTCCTTTCTTCCAGCATAACTACCCTTCGGCCCTGCTTTGAACGGTTTCTTAATAGAACAGAAGAAAACTCCATCTCAGTTAGAAGAAAAGTAAGTCTATTCTCTGTGCACCAAAATAGGATTTTCTGCCATTTGTGCGGATTGGAGCACAAAATCCAAGACTCGGATACACACTAACTTTCCTTTTGTCGCAGTTTTCAATATTGTGTCGAATTGAAAACTGAAAAACATACGTGTCTGAGCTTCCAAAACTACGCAAAAAGCACTTTGCTCCAATAACTCGCGTTTAGAAATTGTAGCCCTCTCAAGATATACTCCAACTCAGAGGAGGATCTTCAATTCAAGTAAATAACTGCCAGTCATAGAGGCCATTACCGGAAAAAGTTATTTTTGGTGCTTAACAGTTTACCAATTACGACTTGTTGTACAATATGTCTGTACAGCCTTTGCTCTTTTTTGAGCAAAATGCAGACAAGCATCATCTGCAATTCAATGTAGCAGTTTCGGAAAATTTCAGCTGCACACAGCAGCCACCGCTCTACGCTGCACTTTAGTTGTCTTGCATCTTGCAAAAAACAGCTCTTGTAGTTACAATAATGTGACGGGTTTATGCATTACGTCTCTCTCAAAGAAGAAAACCGTGCTTTCCCCTGCTACGGGACGTTAAGTGATGTGCCAATAAGGTGCCAAATCTGTTTCATAATCAGAATCACAAAGCTCTACAAAGCGCCCTATAAGAGCCATGGAGGAAACTGGGCCCCATTATACATTCTGACCCGTTGTGTAAAAAGCCATAAAACTTGGTAATCATGAGCACAACGGATGACATTGCAACTTTGCAACAGTGTATGAATTCAACTTTTTTTTGTTTCGTTTCCAACCGCCGCTACATTTGTCCTTTCAGTTGTATTTCGGCGCGATCGCGATTCAAAGGATAAAGCAACGCAGCGTTCATTCTGAAAAGCCATTTCCCGGTAATTATCATTTGTTACCGGTAATTTTTCGTAAAAATGTTTGGTGGTTTTGCCGGTTGCCCCGGTAATTTTTTACCCAATCTGCATCCACTAAGCACAACGGATGACATTGCAACTTTGCAACAGTGTATGAATTCAACTTTTTTTTTGTTTCGTTTCCAACCGCCGCTACATTTGTCCTTTCAGTTGTATTTCGGCGCGATCGCGATTCAAAGGATAAAGCAACGCAGCGTTTTTATGTAGAGGGCCTGAGTCAGCCACCAAAAGGAGGTGACAGGTCATATTGCTAAAAAAGAATTATAAATATTATCTTGTCACGCTCCAATTAGGAATTATTACGTGTAAAATAACATTTGCACTTTCTCATTCTCCTACTTATTTCTAACGACAAACATCCCGACTGTCACGTACGCAGTTTTGTTCTGCTGGCACACACACAGTTTAGCTAAGTGTAGCACTCTATTTTCATGCGAAACAAATAATTCAAAAATAGCTTTTTTCCGAGCAAACTGTCCAATATATTAGAAATACTTCCTGGAAAAAATATTATTACCCCTATATAAATAATGTCGCAAGATCCTGCATTCCTGGTATCTTTGCCACTTACACGTTTTCCTCGGAGAGGCAAAAGGCTAGTTTTGTGATGGAGAAGGCGAGGGAGATGAAAAGGGAACAGTCTGCTCCAAGTTAAGTTCATTGTTCAGTCAGTCAATTCAGGGCGGATGACGATGTTGGTAACTGCTCAGCGTTCTACGCCAGCGGTGAAGAGCGACAGGGGCTAGGGGATGGCTGATAGTGATGTGATGATGATGATAACGTTAGGACAAATGGTGGAAATGTGCAACTGTGACAAAGCGGAATTTTTTTCCATTCTATTTTAGCTTCAACCAACTGTATAAGAGTATTAGCGAGCTCATTCGTTTTTCTTTTCTCCTTCTCGTCTACCCTCTCCTTTTGCGCTTCATGACACAAAATTATGTAACCTATTTACTCCACAGGCAGTTGGTCCTCTCTTGTCTTTTTTTCTTGATTATGATAATAATAACAATAATGGCGGTGATGTGAGCAGGAAGCAAGAAAAAAAAGAAAACTGTATAGCTACAAAAGAACAAAAGCCACCAGATGACTGTCACATAACAAAAAGCCTCTGTTCTCTCACTACTTTATCACTTTCCTCCAGCTGTATATCATACATCATCCTTACGTATTTCCCCTTTTTCTTCTTGTCTCTTTTCCCTTTATATTTATTGTTCAGTCACTCTCCCTCACATTCACTTATTCCTCGCGAGAAGGAAAATTCTCCTTTTTTATTAGGTATGGCGAGCTGACTTTGAAGAAGCCGGATGGAAACTAAAGTAAAAATAAGAAGCAGTACTATCTTATGGAGAAGATGGTCATGATGAGGATCATTCAACGAGAAAAATTTCGTTTCTCTAGCACAAAATTTGAAAAAGTAAAAGGATGTAGGTATTAAAGTATGAAAAGAAAAAAAAGATATCAATGTGGCATTACATGAATAAGAAGCTTCCGCATAGATACCGCTATACATCTGCTAATGTTAGGTAAGTAAAAGTAAAGTGGTTCTTCTTCGTTGCTCGTTCTTAGGGGAATAAGTAGACGAGAGCATTCCAAAGTTTCCATTTCATATATATTTTTTAAGGATTTGGCTCCACTTCAGCAGTAACGGTAAACAGGAAGGAAAAAGAAAAAAAAACTTTATTATCTTTTGTGTGAGAATTAAATCAAATTTTTTTTTGAGATCATCATCCCGTATATGTGGTGGTATAATATGGGATAGAATGCGTAAAACTGAGAGTGCTATGCAGTATATCTGCAGAAAATAAGCAACATTAAATGGGACATAGTGGGGGAGAAGAATGGAGCAATAATGGGAGTAACATGGAGCAGAATGAAATTACACACGGAATATAATACAAGAAGAGAAATGTTACGTGAAAGTGCGCTAGACGGAAACATTTCAGAAGAAATACATAAGTACCCAAATACTTTTTTTCCTTTTCTCTTGTAGAGATCGCACTTCACTGTCACCATAAATGATAGACATTGAATATACGAAATAAATGAAAGGTACCTACATATGGAATCTGCGAGATGTAAAAGAGTGAGTAGTTTTTTCTTGGAAGGGAGCTATGCAAAATGGGCAACTGTTGTATGGTAATGGTATAACTGTAGTGTTCTACTTAACCACTTGTGATTGCCAGTAAACACTTTTCACAATCAGTTTTAGGCAGCTCCATCCGAGCTAAGTATCCTTTCTGTTATGTATTTTCCTTTCTGTTTTCCTATTCTCTGGCAAGCGTACAAGAGGAACAAAAATGTATGGAAAGCGGTATAAAAATGTGCGCTATACATAGAACATAGGTACGGAAGAAAACATTTATTTTGGGGATGGAAAAGGAGAGCAGCAGTAAAAATGAGAGCAGTTGAATTGGACATCCTCTCTTGAACTTTTCCAAGGAAAACTCATCTCGTTCGTTTCAGAATATCTTCGCCTTTTCTTCTCCTGACTGTAATGGTTATTCATGACCCATGACCAACTAACAACTAATAAATGGTACACTAGAGTGAGGAGAAAGCGGGATTATATTATTATTATTGCTGCTCCTACTGAAAAAAAATCGTATTATTACCAATCACTAAACGAGTACACTTCCTCTTTTTTTTAAAAGGAGCAGTCCATTTTATGCTTTTCAGAACAGAAGCTCACTCCATACTGCTGGTTCCCCAGCCTTTTCGAATATTTCAATAACTAGCCAAATGAAACTTAGCCCGGCACTAGGAGCTTTTTTACTCGACTGCTCTTTGTGTCCACGAGAATGCTTTATATTATTTTATAGCACTTTTCTCAAGTGTGCTACTCCCAATTACTTTAATAAACTATATGATCGCATTTTGAAAAAGCGTAGTAGCGACCCGAGCCGAGACCAAACTGTAAATAAGATTTTGTTCTGAAATAATGGAAATAGAAGATGCTCTATGGTCTTTCATCAGAATAGGAAAGTACGAAGTGGTTGGAGCACAGTTGCAATATTGCAGAAACTTCATTTTGAATCTAGCCACTATTGTGAGTGGTTAAATATTGTATTTGATAATACAAATATAAATGTAATGTAGTACTATATCCCCGTTGCAACTTCCGCACGTAGCTACAATGAATAATATTGTTTGCTCAAGACTGCATGGAAAAACTCCAATAAACTACAAATGACTGTAGATTATTGGCAAAGAATTCCAATAATTTAAGTGCATTTTATTACCGTACTTTACTAAATTGTAGTAGTACCTAAATCTCTCGTATAACTTGACCTTGAATGTACCTCTGAATTTAGTTTCATCAGACTTCTCTCCCAATAATTGCAACTTACCCTCATTTTTCATCCAAATTTCAGTTATTTCTTGTGAAGTGGAGTTCTACCATAAAATTCCTGCTTATTCTAATTTAGTAGTACTTAGGAATGCTAAAATATGGAGTTTATCATTAATGAAATTTCTCATTATAGTTTCAATCTTCGAGCTAATAAAAACAAACAATTCACTGCATATTAAAAACTATTCCAGCAAACTTTTCTAAATCGAAAAGCAGGCAGAGAAGGGACATGGACCCGAGGAATGAGCAAAAATGCTGTAATGAGCCTCGGCTCATGTATTACAGCACTTTCCTGTGCCATTGTGATCTTCCTCGCTCACCTTCCGCACTGGCATTATATGAATGATAAAATGTATCCTCCACACTTTCACGAGTGGAATAATAAAGCTGCGATGAAGCAAAAGATATAAGAAAGGAATGCTCTTTATCTGCATCTTCTTCCCCTCTCCATTTTCCCTTGTCTGAACTTTCCACCAGTTCATAAATTGCATTCTCCTTATCAACCTATACGCACCATGCTTGGACAGAGATTGGAAATAAATATAAACTGCAAAACGGAAACTAAGCAAACGTGAAGACCTATAAACGAAGAATAAATTCAAATGGCAAAGAAAAAAAGTAGCACTGTCTGCAAAAGAACTACAGACACAAAAAATACGACCTCCTTTAAAGTTCAGTTATAGCATCGATAAAGGGTATTTTTACAAGGTAGGTGCTATTTGTAGACCATATTATGTATATATGCAAGTAAATGCAAACGCAGGTAACTTTTCCTTTTCCGTATAGCGTGACTATTCTATGATGTGAGTAGGATGCATATCTCAGAGCGTTAGTAATAGTCAAAGCTTGTTTCAAGTGGAGCATAACGGGTTAGTGGTTTAGAAAGCAATTCCCTTGCCTTTCAAATATTCTCTTGATCCTACCTCATTCCCTTATTTTTCTCTTATCGTGATCGTGATTACCTTCCTTCAAAATGGAAGTTACAGATCTCGCCCTGTGAACAGGAATATCTCAAACACTCTGATAATCACGGCGAGACAGGACTTCTTGGAACATTCTATAGATGAGGCTTGCCCTGTGTTTCTCATTCTAAAGTTTCTTTTAAATGCCTCCATCACGCCTTGCCCTTTATACTCAATAAGCTAGCTTTCATGGCAGAAAAACTACCTACGAAGTAAAAAAAGGTGTCTCTAGGTATAGGAATTTATTGTTAGGAGTGAAAAAAAGAGTTTTTCTGAATCGAGACAGGAAGACAGGCTACAAATGCTTAACTCAAAGAAAAAAAACTTTTAATCCTTTACATTTTGAGATGTGTCTGGGTTAAAACTTAAAAAATCCAGGCAGAGTGTGTGTTTCCATCTCAGACTTTGTGCACTCCTACCAGTTTAATTTTTCAAATATGACTTGGGCATTTTTTCTGCACAGGAATTAGGATTAGAAAAAGTTGGTGCGTTTCTATCATTCCCGCAGTTATACGCTTACTAAATATTGCTGTATTATGATTTCCTCCTCGTTTAAAAATAAATTATTTCTCCTTTCACTCTCCGAATTTTTCCCTTGCTCCTTGAGACGCAACCTCCAGAAAAAGTTGTGCTGGGGAAAACCTGTGAAAAAAGTGGAATGAAGACTCTCATTTATGCAAATAGTGAAAGGAAAGGAAGCTTTGATGCCTCCACTACTTTTTAATTTCATTAACACATTCCGCTTGAATGCCCTGAAGAGTGTTAGGTATAGCTGCAGATATATGCTTTCTGCATCTGCAATCGTATCATCGTATGAGCTTTTTTACGTGCTTACCTCTTCTTCTTCCTGCTAAAAAATAAAAATGGAGACAAGAGAAAACTAACTAGTTCAAGATTCTTGAAAGACAATTTACGATTTTTTCGCGACTTTTTCCTTCTCCAGAATGGGTTTTAATAAATATTGGAGAGGAGTAACCCAAAAGGGTATCCAGAATCTGCACCAGCAATTCCTCTCATACATTCCTACACATCCCCAAACTAGCTATATATATGTCAAGTTCACAATATGAAATGGGCTAACGTATTTGGGGACAACAGAATCCTTGGAAGAGCACAAATACACTGAAAAAGAAAACGAATTGCTCAAACAATCTCCTGAAAGTGTAAGTGGATGAACATTTGATGCAAAATAAATTTAGATCATGCATATTTTAGTCAGGGAGGGTCTAACGGAGAAACCTCTCTCTCCAAGGCGCAGTCCTCACCAGACTGTGTACATTCTGTGTAATATACAGAATTACGAAATGTTTTTACACCCGTTTTGTTTTCCTCGTATTATAAAAAGTGTATATATGCACAAGCAGAACTTTTTCGTGTTTAAACTCAATTTTCAGTGGATCCAGCCCCAGCGCAGCCAGCAAAAGTGGCGTTTCCTTAAAAAATAAGTATAATAAGTTGGCCAGTTTGCCGTTTTGCTTCCTTTGTGTTAAAAGGGCTGTCACCAAAGTGCTCCTTTTCTTTCCACCATTTACGCCATACCCTTCCACTAGAACACTCACACATTGTTCGGGTGGGAAGAAATGAGCAAAATTCATTCAATATATACGGCAAACGTGGTCCAGGCTAATGCTCCACGCTCCACACAAAACGCAAACTTTTAAACTTTTCTCTGTGCCGGATGCTTTTACTTATCAACTTTCCGTTGTATTTTTCTTTTAAAATTAAAAGTCATGAATGCGTCTTCGTTAAACCCGCCACTTTGTTCGGGCTTATGCGTTTCATTATGTAAGTAACTCCATCCCTATTATTATGTTCCTCTTACTATCATATCATGCCTAATTACAGGATACATTCATAAAAATTCCTGGTTGCGTGGGGCATCAGCTCCGAGCTCCTGCTGCTATTTTGGCACGACTCCTCTTTAAAAAAAATTTTATGCAATGAAACGTCTTTGCTTTCAGCATAAACATAAAAAGACCAGCCTTTTCTCTCCTTATTCTCCACTAAAACTTTTGCAAATGCATATGTCGTAATAAGAACAAATATACATTAGAAATGTGAAATGTTTCATGCCACAACTGAAAAAAATAATCACATCAAGCTCCTGCTACTTTCTCTGTCGACACACGAAAGCAAACCTTAGTCCATAGCACTGCATTGAAATCTGAGCTTCCTGTTTTTCTATTCCGTGTGTGTGGGAGATGCTCCTATGAGTAATCTTCCGCTGATGTGAACGAAGAGTGAACGCTGTACAGAAAGTGCTTTCTTCGAATGTGATGATAACAGGAGATTGCATGGTTGTAGGACAAGGATAAAAATAGGAAAAAGAAAATGGAAACGGAGCAGTAAAATCCAGAACTTTTCCAGTGTGCTAGCGCTTAGCTAAGACGTATTTTCAAGGTTTTTCAAGTATTTAGCAAAAAATGGAGCATTTCCCTGTCAGGTCGAGTGAATGTACATGGACATTGTATCTTCATGTATTAAACCATTTCCTCTGTTTTTTCTCCTACCACTTTACCACTTCTGCCAGTGTTACCACATAAATCGTTTTTCCAGTTTGTTCTTTTTGCTGTAGTAATGACATTCTTTGACGTAGACATGCTTATTTCTTACTTTCCAAGTTAATGGCTGGAGTCCCGGTTTACGTCTGGAAACGTAATGAAATTCTCTAAACAAGACAGCACAAAATCCTTAAATCCTACTTAATCTTCTTAACTAATCAGCAGATGATAGATATGCGATAATACCAGCGTAGTTCTATTGCGAAAAAAAAAACATTTTTTCCCTTCTTTTATGCTTGCCAGCTCCCACACGCTTGCCAGGATATCTATATGTGTTGTTGATAAACAAAATATATGTATCTGTATATTTCCATGAGTAGTAGGCAGTAGGCCACACTATAAAATCAGCGCGGACATAAAAAAGCTGCAGCACACTTGCAGACACGGAGGAGATAAGCACCATGCCATGATGATGATAAAGGAAAGTGATAGGAGCATTTTATATACTAACACTTGCGGAGGAAAAATCTGACATTTTCGCTGTTTACAAAGCATATTCTTGGAATTAGAATGATGGATATTTCCACCACATTATGAGAGATGACTGTGCTGGCAGAAACTGCCATAAATAACCTTATTCCCAGCAGGATTATGTATAGACAGAAAAGAGAAATCCTGTTTTTCCAACCACTGAAGAGAAACAAGACACAATGCAAACATTAGCAAATTCAATTGATCTGTTAGTAAATCACATGGATTTGAAATGAAAGCTGAATTCATGAATCTTACACATCTTACGCTTCGTATGCAAACAAAAAAAATTGTAAAAGCGGGGAGAAATGCAGTTCTTTGATTCCGTAAATGTGCGCAAAAAAAGTTTGTTTGGGAATCTTATAAACTCTCCAAAAAAATCCCAGCGGAGTGTTTGGAATTCTGGAAGTGGAATGGCAAGAGGCAAAAAAAGTATAATTTGCTCATTATAGGATTCATATCCGCATATTTTGTAACTAAACCATTAATAATTCCTACTTCTTTACGGAGAGACACACACACTGTTGACGCTCTGCAATGCGCACACTTTTCGTAGACGTACAATTCCTATGATAACGCTGCTGATTAAAGCAGTCTGTGCATTTTGCAACAAAGTAACCTGCTGTTTGACTACACTTTGAAAATATATCTGTGGAAAATTACTAATGGTGTTGGGTAGCGAAGCTCAAGTTTCTAAACAGAAAGGAGACAATTCCTGCAAATTCCACATTGACAAAATTCCCGGAAACCACGCTTATGAGTTCAATAATATATATTTATGCACACAGTTCATCTACGTCGACATAGAGAAAAAAA
>JAHZND010001447.1:0-11291 GCA_027744115.1 Acrocyrtus sp. NNG-2020 | reverse complement strand
GTGCTGTGTAGCATAAACTTACAATCAATTAGTAAGAAGCAATTCCGCACAAATTATTCAATCCTTTAACAGACCTGCCAGAAAAAAGACAAAAATGCGGAGCAATTTTTCACATTTCTCTTCAAACAGCCAATAAAGCTATGGGTTGTGAATATTTTGGGAATGAAGCGTGTAGTGAGCGCATAATACTTTTAAACTATAATAAAAAATTTAAATCCTTTTAAGGCATTTTTGTGAAATAAAAATTCATACGAACCAGTTAGCTCAATTAAAGTAGCTTCAGCAAGTGTACATGCATGGCATTTTAACTCATTAGAAAAGTTAATAGTTGTAAAAGTATCATTTACTTTCACACACACATAAAGGGGAAATAGCTTACGTACATAAAAACATAAAACCTGTATTGCGTTTTAAAATGCGTTGTCCGGATAATTTAAACCGAACGCGAACGCGGTGTGAAAAGTATCGGTAGGCGAATCGCATCCCCCTTCCACACCACTTTCTTTGTGGGTATAAATAAAATCATGTAAAACAAGCTATATATAGTTTTTGGGCGAAATGGTCATTTTAATATTCTGTTCGTATAGAATACCTACCTATGCTAAACACTCATTTAGGTATGCGCTCGTTTACCTCACTCTCACTCTCTTAAGTAAAATAATGTGTTGCGAAAAAAATTTGATACTTTTTAGAATTTCGAAAAAATTTATCTTGTAAAATCTCGTGCCTTTTGATTTTGTACGGGTTTTGTACGCGTTGATAACATCATTTCTAGTTTTCTGCTAAGTATCGTAGGGAAAATAACGCAGATTTTGTTTGCCGATATGCTTAGCTGATAATAATGGTAATGGTGCGGCAGACTTGGTCAATTACTCTCTTCAAAAACCATGCATATCCTCTTGAAAAGTACATTAGGTAGCACCGCATTTGCACGCATACGCGTATGGATGGATATATGTATTGTTGCCATTTACAGCCATTTTTTTCGTTTTGTAACTCATAAGAGTTGAGGCGCACTTCCTGTTGCGTCTTTTCTGTATACATACATACACTCGCTCACTGATCTCATCATCACTTAATCAAAACGAGACACTAGGAAGAAGATCATTTACAGCCATTTTTTCGTTTTGTAACTCATAAGAGTTGAGGCGCACTTCCTGTTGCGTCTTTTCTGTATACATACATACACTCGCTCACTGATCTCATCATCACTTAATCAAAGCGAGACACTAGGAAGAAGAGTACTACCTTAAATGTAGCTGCAGTTAAGGTATACCTAGAGTGCTGAGCTAAATACTGTGATCGTGATGAATTAATATATAAATTGTTGACCTCCGCCTGACTCAAAAAATACTGATCATGTACAACATACACGGAGAATATAATAGAAAACATCACTCATTGGAATTTTTTATTTGTTCAGGTGAGAAAATGATCAAGGATCCATCAACACCTGTTTTTTTCTTATTTTGTTGATGAAACATCATATTATACATGGATTCATGCTAACATAATACAATATACTGACCAGGTACGTGAAGTGCAATTATAATGGTCTCATTGTCAGTCAAAAAGGTATCGGCTAAAGGTGGAGGATAAAAAGGAGACCCGAACACGCATATTATGTAAATCTTGATTGCTGCTACACACCTTCCAGCAGTGGTTTTCATAATTGGATTTAAGAAGACTACGAGTTAGCAAGCGTACCAGTTTTAGTACGTAGGTAGAATTCATAGTGGAAAAGGGCTGAAGTAAAAAAACTTTTTTGTTCGAAGAAACAACGAAAATTTTGATGGTCACCACTTAGCATTAGGCATAATATATTAGGCGAGGTTGATTTTGCTTGAAAGCGTTTCCTTGATTGAACAAAAGTTACAAACCGAGGTGGTGACGAGCTTCCGCTACTCCTTAATGAAAATTGCAATGGTTGAGGTTGAGCACTGACTACGATTTCTCACACTGATTAAGCCCCTCTTCTCTGATATCAGTTATTAAGTCGTAAGCACTTTGATCGTATCTTTGCCTACTCAATAGAAGTGTAGGCATATAAATAGCCGGTGTAAAAGTTGCCGTTTCATAACATAATCAACGCTCTTGATTGACAAGTACATAAGACTAAAATCGCAAATTGGCTGGTTCTGCTTAAGTTCGCAATGCGAGGAAAAGCTTCTGCACTTAATGGCTTTTCATTTGCAGACCCTTTATAAGGGAATAACGAAGTGTGTTGATTAATAATCGCTCTACAAAACTGCCAACTATTAAATGCATTTTGTAGCCAGACGAGACTTTTAGCTTATTAAAGTTACTACTCTTGAAAAGAAGTGGACAGTTGACATGAATCTGGTCGAGTCCCAGTCCAACAATACAGCTAGACAGAGATTTCTGGTTGAATTTTAAGTGTCTCCGCATTTGATACCTATCTGGCCGCGCACTACATGCATACGTTGGTACAAATAGTAATGGAACATGATATGATGCGTGTAGCTGGCGTATGTGTGCAGAATGCAGAGCAAAAGTTGTCGAGTCAGATTTCCCTGGTATGTATGTAGTTCCTTATCAGTGACTAGGTAAAGCTAAACTAGTAGGACAAGAAGTACCAAAGTCACCCAACCTTCTTCCGTACCACAGTCAATATCCCTATCCTTGAGAGAGGTTTGACATTTTTTTTATTTGAACGGGAACCTCGTTTCATTGCTGCAAGTTCAATTCGTAAAAACTGTAAGATTATGTCCTGCTGCAATATAAGTGCAAAGTTGAAACGAGTACACATTTAATCTCCGCAAGAGCACTTGTCGATCCAGTTTTCAATATATTTTCTCCTACTCCTTTCAAAATTCCTCTGCAAACCAGCAACTGGTAAATGCTGAGAATTAATAGAAGCAAACGAATAAAAATCATGCAACTCAATCTTTTGCGAGTTTAATTACACAAGGAGGCTAAATTGCCACTTTTTCCTTTAGTACACATATTTTTTCTACAAATTATTGTGAGGCAGGCCTGTTACTAAATATATGCATTCCTGTCTGATTAAAACTGGCAACTTTTTCTTTCTTTTTTTTCTACTGAGATAGAGTGGTATATGCACATATGTTGTCTCGTTCTACCTGATGAGCTTAATAAGCTTGTAATCAGACACTTATCGTGAAACTCTATCACTGGAAGAATCCAGCGTATTTTATTAGAATTACAGGGAAAATTAACTTGTTTTTTAAATTGCCAACCAGCGTTGTGGATTTTAATAACCAGAACTCGTAAATAGAATCTGGGAGAAAGATTAGATTTTTAATTTAAGGTGTAAGATAAGACAGTATAGTTCATTCATCATTATTATGGCATGTTTATTAAGAATTGCTACTTAGTCTATAAATAAGCCACCTGGAACCAGAACTGCAAATTACACCTTACACTTTGATTTACTAAAGACATGCACGACTGTACGATTTTACACAATCAAGCTTACCATTATTACTACACCTCTAAACTCATGTTTTCTAGCAGGCAACATTAGATCATGCTAGTGATTCATAAATATGATTTATTTGCTGGGCCTTTAAAAGATTTAAAAATAGAAATGAAGTGGTTGAAAAAATGCCCAACAATAAGGCGACACTTGAGGTGGAGCAAGCACAATGGTTGGTCTCTGCAAGACCCAATCGTTCTTCCTTCCTTTTTTCAGAGCAGAGGGCAGTAGTAATTCTCCCTTTCGAAGAAATGACAGCACATTAAAATGTACATGTGTGTGTATATGTGTGCAGTAAAGGATTTTTATGACTAGATATAACCGGGGAGTTAAAGGGGAGATGGTGCTCTCCGCTCATTCATTTGGTGCACTCTCATCTCGCTTTATCATCACAATCGGCATCATCATCATCATCATCACGAGAGGAGACTGTAACTGTGAAGGAGCATAAAGATATTATTCATCATAATATGTGAAATATATGTACATCCTTCCAATTGAATTTTCTTCTTACTTTGTGCACGTACTTCAGCGGTGCATTGCATTGCTCATGCTTTACAAAGCCATCCCTCCCGGATCAACCTTAGAATCTCGCATGCATGCGTGCTATCCTGACCGGATGCAGAGTGGCACTGGTATTACTACTGCAAGAGGGGGCTGTAAAAACACTCCTTCGTACAAACAATGGCTTGTTTCCATCGAATGCACTTAAGCAACTTAATTTTTACCTATTGACAATAGGACATTTCAATTTCTTTTCGCTATTTGATTAAATACACGAGTCACATCCCAGCGAAAACTGTAAAATGCTTTTAACTTTACAATGCGGTAGTGAAGCGGACGGATGGGAAGTGGAAGATGTGAGTAAACAAACTCTTCAACATTGGCACTGGCACGCACACTTATAAAATCACACGGGTGTAATAGTATGCGTACTATTTTTTGAAAGTTATCGTTCTGGTCAGTGTCTGTGCAGCGCGGAAAATTGCTAAAAACAAAACCGGAACTCTAAAAAAATTGAAGCTATTGAAACAAAGCTGTAGAAGGAGTGTAAGTAAAGTACAAAGAAGTACATCCGAGTTTTTAAAAAAGAATTGTGTTGATGTCGAGGAGCACGTATGAAAACAGTGTAGCAATGCACCTAGCCGCTGAGGACACTTGTGAACAACACGCACTGGTTCGCTAGTGATAGTATCGCATTTTTAAAACAATATTTAATTATAGCCTCCAGTGTGATGAAAGCTCATGAGTAAACCCCAATAATACCCTATAATTACTTAAATTAATGATGATAAAATAATATACACTAGAGGCAGCTAGCATTAAGCCATTTTTAAGTAATAGTCATAAAAATAATGGCTATTTTTTCTGAAAGTTCTCGTCATTTATACGTTTCCATAAAACCTTAAACATGATAACGATGTCAGGCGCCATGATTATATCGTGCAAGTTTCTCCCCCTTTTTTCCTTCTCGCTTGGGTACGAGAGTAATGCGATTTTTAAGGTTTCTATTTTAGCAAGCGCCTCGACTTCTGCGCTTTTGCGGCTGACAGCGTAGATAAAACACACATGCTAAAGCTATGTGTGGAGTAGCTCTTGCAGTATATCAGCAAAGGTAAAAAAAATAGTCGTTTCGGAAACGTTTATGGGATTTATATATGCGTTTCAATCCTTAATGATATATTATGCCCATTCATTAAACCAACTTGGGTATGTTTACACAATAAAAATGTTAGCACTTCGGGGCTCTTTCAATAAAATACTTTTTAAAAAAATAAACCAAAACCATGAAAAATTTATTAGGCACTAAATGCAAGTATCCTTGCTCTAGCCTTCACTCTAGATTTGATAAGCCTCTTAAAACTCTACGCCTTTTATAATCTATAATAGCATTTGCTTTAAAAAGTAAATGTTTGTGAATGAAAAGCTAGGCCTTAATTGCAAAATCAATACGTTTTCTGTTCTGTGGAGGCATGTACGCTGCATGACACTGGTTTCCTGAAGTATATAAAACATTGCAGCACAGTAGGATTTGAATTTTTTTTTAGTATTTTCATAATAACTGGAATGATATAAGGTCTGACTGTTTTTGGTGATCAAATTTGTCGCTGTCTGCAGCATTGCTTATAACACCTGGCGCTCACTGGTAAAAAAAATCCGGAGGAGCTAAAAGTATTTGCAGACTCATGTTATCAAACTTGAAATGTTTAAGTCGTACGTAAACGCAATGAAAAAGAAGTAATCTTCTGAAGTTCTAATCACATGCAATTAAATGCAGTGAATAGAATGCATGTACATGTAGGCAGGGGCATTGTAGCAGATTATGAATATAAAAATCTATGCTTTCTGCTACTATCAGCTACCACGGCCTTCAAGCCAGTACTTATCAAGTTGCTACTTTCCTAAACCACAGCAGCAGCCTAGTACTTTCATCTTGTAATAGTATTAAATGATTTTTTGTTAGGATGACCAACCGTCACGCAAATCATTTTAATTGAGGAAAAAGGGTTTTACTTTTTCACTTCACTTGAGAATTTTTTTCGCTTGTGTAAGGTGATCGTTACTAAATGACTTAATGTAATGAAGCCAGAAGGCGTCGGTTATATTAGATTAAATTGACCAGTGCTCATTACTTTCTTTTTTGGCTGTCAAAAGCCCTCGCCTCGATTCGTACCCTAATCCTAAGTTATAGGAACGAGCGCTCTGAGCAGTAGATCATTACTTCATTTTTATGATTATTAGTCTAATTTTTTAGGAGGTAGCATATACTGATGAATGAAAATAATATGTTTATGAGAAGGTTGCATGCATTTTTTACATTTAGACGTTTTTTAATGTTCTCCATGCAGTGATTGAAAGTACTTTTTCCTTCCCTCAGAGTAGACCTCTTTTAGTACGAAACTGTTCTTTTTTTACTAATGTCTAATGCTAATGTAATATAGCTAGTACTGGATGGTGAGCGGGTGTGCAGTGATTGAAAGTACTTTTTCCTTCCCTCAGAGTAGACCTCTTTTAGTACGAAACTGTTCTTTTTTTACTAATGTCTAATGCTAATGTAATATAGCTAGTATTGGGTGGTGAGCGGGTGATTTTATATATAGTGTATGGCAAAACCGAAAAAACTTTTTTTTCACAATCCTGCTTTTTTATGGCTTTCAAGCAAAGTTAGTGGTAACCAGAAATAAACAGAAAGTGACTTTGCAAATGCAATCATTAAACATTTTTTTTGTAATATTATTACAGCAACATACTGGATTGATTGGTGGACCAAATTTGGTTACATGCCCTATTTGCCACAAGCCATTCTATGGTGGCGAGGCATTGATGGACCATATGAAGCACACTCACAAGGACCCTAATGCTTCTGGAGTAGCAAGTAAGTGACTTTGCTTCCCGTTACGTATGTTATTATACCGATTGTCTTACTTGAATATAAAATAATCTTTTAACTTATTTATTATCCTGCAGTAATTTGAATATTTCATTACACAATTTTTTATTGAAATTTTCAGGATTGTTGACCCATATGGAACAAATGAGAATGGATCCAAAGCATCAATGTAAGATTTATTTAATAAAACGCTTAACACCTTTTGCATTACAGAATTAATCAATTGTACATTTCCCCTTATACAGTTGCGGCTCAGTACACACTCAGTCGTGCTGCTGCTGAAAGGAGAGAAAGAGAAAACATTTTGGCTGCTGCTGCTGTTGCAGCTATGGCTCAAGCTGGAGGACATCATTTTCCAGGAAACCAACAGGTAATGAGATAGTTCCTCAATAATCCTTTGTAAGCGTGGTACTTACTAGTTTAATTCTAATTCTAAATGTTGTACTGATTATTGTCCAATAGAACCAAGGCTTGCAACATGGGCCCTTGGGTACACTTCTCCCAATGCCGCCGTCTCCGTCTGGCTCAGAGTCTTCAGGGCGTCTCAGTTCACCCCTAGACACGAATGCATCCGCTATTTCTCATCCCAGCGTGTTACAGCATTCTCGTATAAGCATGTCAAGCCCGGTCAACAATGGTCCGTTAGAGTTAACTCGTGGTCATCATCCAAATGGGGGCGAAGCACGCTCCAAGGATTATGAAAATAATGTTGGAATGAGTGGACACAACACGTCCGGGGACAGTTCAAACAATGTTAGTGGACGTGATGAGCATCAAAATTCCCATCATCCTCCGCATTTGCCTCCTCCACCACCTGGTCACCATCATCCTGGACATCATGGCATTGTTGGAGGTGAGAATGGTATGGTACAGCCATCAAATAAATTGCAGGACGCAATGAAAATGGCAGCAATGCTTTCAGGTCCCAATGGTCAAAATGGGCCGAACCTGATCCATCATCAAAACCCTGGTGATATGATGTCCCCGGATGTCCGAATGCAAGCTGAGGCTCTACTTCGCTCTCAAGCTGAAGCCCTCCGTCTAGCAGTGGAAAACCACAACTCTTCAAACAATAACAACAATAATGCGAAGAGCGCACACGCAAATCAGAATGGGGGAACAAGTCCAAATTCTGCAAACAACAATAACACCTCTGCAGGGCACAATGGACCAAATGGAGAAATTATGGGAAATCACATGAACTCCATGCTTTCTCAGCATGCTCAAGCTGGACATCATCCAGCACCTCCAGGCAGTCACCCTGTTCCAAATGGTCATGGCGGACATCATCGAATTCCGGATCATCACAGAATGGACGCTGGCTTGGGTCAACCTGGAAATCTTCCACATTCCATGGCAAATCCGCATCATCTCCATCACTCTCATCCTGCCTTAAATCATCATCCTCATCAGCTCAACTCAATTCTGAGCCAGCAGTCAGATTTATCTGAGGCTTTGATGAGACTCGATGCTCGTTCCCTCGGATTTCCTCTTCCAGCACATAATTCATAAACAACTCTTTCAGTCCAGGGTTCTCTCTGCTTTTTAATGAAAATACTCCAACAAACTCTAAAGTAATAAGGTATGAAAGAACGATTAATGTCAGTTTCTAGTAAAGTAAGGAATTTTATTACAAGATGTAAAAGCAAGAGAATTTGGTTTTTTATATTTATCATTCCATTATATAAATAGTGGTAAAAGTTAGTATTTTGAGGACCACAATTTAATGTAAGAATTAAATCTTTTATCGTGAAGATCTTTTACAACATCAGCCAAACGAATGTAGTGCTTGAGCTAATACATGTTAGCTAGCAACTTTGATTATATCATGTTTATGTATGCCAGTTTACATAATCTATTATGATTACGAAAATATATTCAATCTGCGGATGACATACATAAACAATACTGTACATAAATTTCTTTCAAGCTGCTGTACTTGTGTAGGTGATGTACATAACCACTACTGATTTATAGATAATAGAATAAGAAACTGCAAATATTTCAAAAAAACATTTGGTGACTAGAAATCTACTGTACAGTAAATGATTACCAGTTGTACTCTGGTACAGCAGGATTTTGAACTTCTTTTTGCTACGAATACATTAAAAAATTAAATTTTCAGCAGATTTTTAGAATGAAACTCGACATGTATTTTCTTAAATAATCTTTAAACAATCGTATATTGCATGTACTGCGTAGTAGCATGTATTATGGAAAAATGAGATACATAGTTCAGTGTTGAAAATTTTATTAGTTTAGTGAAATAATAACAATTAATGACAATTATTCTAGTATGATTGCTATCGTGTATTTTAATGCCTGCAATTTCGGTTATCCAACTTACAGAGGTTATTGAGTGAGTGTGTGCGTGAGAACTTTTATTGACTAGGTTAAATCAATACATATATTTACTTTGTAAATGCAGCTACCACCATGTATTTGTAAGGATAAATTACTAAACGTAGCTATTAAGGAGTTTAGTGTAACCAGATTTTTTGATAGTTCTAAGTTCTTAGGTTAGGAGTCTGCAAATTCATTTTATTACATCATCGTTTTTAATAACGTTTCTCGCTTTTACTGCCTTGTCTCATAATGATTAAATGTTCAGAAACAAAAAGGATTCCCCGTTGATAGTAATTGCACATTATACATAACTAGGTACTAGATAAGCTATATTTTGTTTTGTCAGACACCGACCACATTGTTTATTGCATTGGACTGGCACAAAAACAAAGACATTGATTTGCTTACATGAAGAAAGACAAAGATGCGAGTGGGAGTATACAAAAAGTGGTTGCAAAATGGCATAAGGGTTCTGTGACTGTTGGCTTAAAGTCGATAATTTTCATGGTATGATCTCTGAATTACTACGTCCCTTCCGTTATATATATTTTATTGCTTTTTATTGGAACGTTACTACTGTTCATGTAGAGTACATATTATTTATGCTATTGCTCTGGAGCAGTTCCGTTTGTATTGTTTGCTTAGGTCATGCTCATGCTGTAGATTGTCCGAAATTTTTACCACAAACTAACCAGAACCAGACATGGATACACATAATATGAACTAGTGAGGAATGATCAGTGATATTTTCAGGTGATGTTGAGTTTTTTACAAGGTAGTTTGAAAAGGAATGTAAAATTGTAAGTTTATGTCTTAAGGTCGTGCTTTTATGGGGTATCAAAAAACTGGCTAGGGATTGCGATTGTTTCCGATTATATCAACTAAACAAATATGGTTTGGATTTGGGGAGTCTAGTCTTTCGTCGTATTATTTAAAAGGAAAATGATTAGCGATATCTTTCGCGTAAAGAAGCATCGTCGTACACAGATCACACCTTCTGTATTAGCTGAGAAAAAAGCTTTTCTACTCAATCTACGCAAAGAAATGCGAAGCTCCACTATAAAAAAAGTAGAATTTTATGAGTTTCTTTGCAATTTTAAACACTTACATAGATTTTAGGCGCACCACCATGCAGAACTTCAATCATTATTAGCGTTAGAGGAGCAAAATAGCGAAAGGTTTTACATTACAACAACCAACCGTACAAAAAAGATTTTTTATTTGCTGAGAGATAGATGAATTATATTGTAGAAAGTTGGTTCAAGCGTTGCGAACATTATTATTATTAGTTAGGAAGCTCTTTGTTTTCATACTTTAGATATGTAAGCATTAGTCAGTGAGTTCAGTTTAATCTCTTATTACCAATTACAGAAATTTTTTGTTGTATTGTTGTACTATGCTAAAAAAAAGTTATACACACACCACAGTATCTCCAATCACCTAGTTCAGTTTTAGAAGTACCTTGAATTATAAAAAATATGTCAATAGATTTACTGCGTGTGCATGATTTTTCTCTCTGTAATGTCTAACTCACAGTAATCAATCACATTCACATGCTCACTAGGTCAGTTCGGCTTCTTTAATGGAAAATCACAGTGTAGAACAGTTATCACTTATTTCACCACTTGGTACTAATGGTGAAATATAACTTTTGCAAAGCCAGTTATTTGTCAGTCATAAAAATGAGTTAATTGGGGTTGCTTCTCTGAAGAAAAGTGAACAGATCACTTTCACCGGAATTTGTAGAAAAGAAAATGACTCCTAAATTTGCTAATTCCCCCACACCAAATACTGTTTGCTAGCATAATCCATGTATAGTTAATCTAAAATCCTCTTTCCTGCATTGACACAATGAATATGATATGAATATACATGTGATGTGATACTTTCTTGTAAAGGGTTGACAAATTTGTCACTCATTCGTTTGTAGTGTAGCTGTATCCTAAATTAACTCAACTAAAATGTAGCGATAATTTAGTGTACTTGTGTAGAGTGATTGTGGTTGGTTGGAAAATAATGAGTAGTAAATGTCGTGTAATGTCTATTATTATACTTTAGTGTAGCTGTCAGGGTTGTTGCACTCTTGCAGACGTC
>JAHZND010001446.1:0-16025 GCA_027744115.1 Acrocyrtus sp. NNG-2020 | reverse complement strand
AGGAAATGAAAAGAACATAGAGTGCTTTAACGGAGACTGCATTCAGTTATCAATGATGCCCCCTGGTGTTGGAGTGTGCCAAGGGGAACCTCAAACAACATCTCCTCCTGACGATAGCTCCACAACACAAGCAACGCCAACAACGACTGGCAGCGGAGTTGGAAAACTGGCAATGGCAGGTGTGGCGACAATCCTGATCTGCGGGGTGGGAATAAAACTATTTTAGGCGTAGTTAATTTAACAATTTAATTTTAAATATTCTATTAACTAAAAATACGCCTGTCATTTTGCTCCTTCCAATATATAATGCTGATATCTGTGATGTTTTGAGATTATTGATAAGCTGCATTAAATAAAATAAATTCTGACTGAATTAAATGAGCGTTTTGAAGCAGGCTAAATTAATCCATTCATTTATCAACTTTGATCCAATCTGCAATCATTTTGTCGCTTGCGTAAACTTTATTTAAGTGAGTTAATGCCTGACTATGCAACTCATCGAAACAGACCACTATCAAAAGAGCAACACAAGCATGTTTCCCCTACACAATCTTCTGTTTTTCGTATTTTCCACATTATGCTTCATATTTAAGATTTTACGTACAGCCTGCGGCATACTTAACATGTATATTTTTATTTATTGTATAACTGCTATAGATAAGCAATGGTGTAATCCCGAGTAATGCTTCAGTAAGAAGAAGTATGTATAAACTTTGCCAATAACTCAAAGCAAAGACGTATTGTGATCGTCGATAATACTAATTTAGGCCAGCATCAACATATTAATGAAGATCATATTTTAACAGTATTTATTTTTTATTGTCAACTGCAATCAGATTAAGTATTAAGCTGGAAGTTGGTTAATACACGCATTTAAATCTGTTCCATGAAACTTTTGAACTGCGGGCCATTTTTGCTCATCCACTTAATGTTTTCGTGAACTGTTCCCAAAGCGGTTTGAACAGAGCCACTAATTGAACGCAAAGGTTCTTCGTTCTCGGCAACAAATCTTTCTAGATCGGCAATATCAAACTCCCTATGCCAGGAATTGCTTAGAGTAACCAGCACACTTGAAATTGCGCTTACGCCGTATCTGAATAAACAGAGGAAAAATTTGATTAATAAATAAGTAACCAGTACTACGTTTAAGACATACAGTTACGCAATTAATTCCCTCCTCGTTTTACCTTCTGCGAATAACTTCAAAATTCTCCCGAATAAATCTAAAAGCTAGCTCAACACCAACAGAATTTCCTGCAACAGCTTGAAGAGCAATAACACGATGGGAACTTGGAATGTTGGAATTCAGATTAATAGCAAAATCCAGAAGTCTACGTACAAATGATATAGGCAATACAAAAGTATTAAACTGAAAGTCATGTCTGGGGAAATGTGGGACTTTTAAGCAATTTTTATCACCAGCTCACCTAGAAAGTCTAAAGCTAGACTTTGAGCACCCCAGACTTCGCAAAAGGTTAGTTTGCGTAATTTCCCTATTTGCAGTTTTATACTGGCTGAGTACAAACTCCCACTCCTGGTCACCGCCATTCGCAATTGCGGTGCAGTAAACTGATTGTCGGAGGTCTGGTGATATTCTGTAAAATTCCAATTGTATGTAGGTATGCATATTTATAATGATTTACCTACTCTGGTTTGTAGAAATTGCTCCGTTCTTACACTTTAAGGTCTCCGCTGCTCATAAACTCTTCAAACTTTCCTCTAGAGTACTGAATGCAGTCCACGTCTCCAAGATTACATGCCCACTCAAATAACCTGCTTCTCAAGATAGCTCCATTACCAAGTGGTTCCTCTGGCTGAGGTTCTAATTTAATTTCATCCAATGTATCTTTCATCAGCCCCAGCACGTATTTCTAAATGAAATCAAATAGAAATTTAGCCGCCGCCCTTTAAAAAGAAATTTTCATGAATCCCACATTTTACCTTGAAGCCAGCAAACCCGGATGACCTCGCCAGGAAGGTGTACGGCTTCCTCATATTGTTGAGGAATGTTGTCCATGGAGTCAAGTGGCGCTCATTCTTCAAATACATTGTCAGATTTAGGGCATCATGCAAATTGCTATAACCCGCGTATGCATTATTTAAACTGTCGTCAATTAGTCCACTTCTAGTTTGGGGCTCGAACACACTGTGAACATTGATTAGGCAGCAGTGTGTATGGAGCATCTCAACAATTTGGCTGAGAGAGCTTGTGTCATAGTTTACTCGGAAGTAGCCTAAAAAAGTAAAAAATTAAGTGAGCACAATTTATACAATTTCCAAGAAATTACGTAAATTCGAATTTCTTCTACCGATTTGCTGAGGATTCACAATAAACCACTGCGTATCCTCAGGAAGGGTGAAAAATGTAATGGGATCATCCTTTTTTAGCCAAACTGTGGTGCTAGTTGTAAGCTCTGGGTCCGTTGACGAATAAAGTGAGATTGGAATATGCCATTTATTCTCATCGGGCAATTCATTATCGATATCCGGTTTGAATTGATTCTGAATAATTGTTACAGTCGGACTGTTTTCTGTACGGGTGACTTGCAAAACAGGAAAGCCGCTTTGCAGTGTCCAAGAGTCGAGAACTTCCTTTACAGTTAGGTCCTCTGGAAGTGGACTTTCCGGAAGGGAGTCAATTTCGTCCTGAATCACTTGGAATAAATCATCTTGGTGAGCACTGGCGTGATCACTGGTGGAAAAGCAATTTAAACAGCACGGACTAACAAACAGCTTAAAGATAACAATAAGTCATTTAATTTGAGTTCAGCAAATTACAATTTCGTCAAATATGAAACCATCGCTTTCTTCATTACTGGCTCCGTCAACATCGCATCAATCATTCGGACAAGGGCGGCTCCTTTACTGTACGTGATATCATCAAACAAAACCGGAATATCGGAAGACGATACCACCGAATGATGTATCGGATGGGTGTTATTTGTGACGTCGTATTTCCTGCATAGTACAAATTAAAATTAGCTACTTTCGGCGTACTACAAAAATTGTCAATGTAAAAATAGATAGCTGATAGTTTCAAGAAAATTTTTCTCTCACATCGCAGGCTGAACTTCGTCAGACACGAGTACATCCATAGGGAGCATATCATCGAGACCAATGCCAGCCATGGCAGTGTTGGAGTAGTAGCTCGCAAAGCCCTCATTTAACCATAAATCTGACAAAAATACAAGGTTAATATAATTTAGTCTGTTGTATTGGTATGTACCTTAATCTTCAAATGTCTTTCCTTTCCCTTACCATCCCACCATTTCATAGTAACCAAATTTCCAAACCACTGATGGATCTATGACAAAATGACACATAAATATAAATAATACGTCAAAGCTTTAAAATTTAATTGTAAACGTAGGCCAATCACGTACAAGTTCATGGGAGAGTGTTGTCGCTGTCCTCGTCTTATCTGTTGATGTAGCAATGTCATCCTCCAAAAGTAACCTATTCAGTCTGTATGTATTTAAGCCCCTGTTTTAGACCACATTACAAATTCATTGGAAGAATTGGAAGATATGGCAATGACAATTAGCGTAGATTTACAATTCGGTATGAAAAAATTGATTCAAATATTGGCCTACCAATTCTCCATTGCTCCACCCAAAAAGTGTGGAACTGCAATTTTATCCATTTTCGGAAAAGTATATGGAATTTCGAAGTACTGCTCCATGACGGTCAGCAACTTTGCGCTAATATCTGGAGAGTACTTACCGGCACCAGCTCTCATGTAAGGGGAAGGGCCCCATATTTGAACTGGTTTTGTGTAGAGACCAGGAGCAGCCGCTTCCATTGTAAAGTCTGATATGACTGCAATGCAAAAGATGTATGTGCTCATAAGCTCCGTTGGGTTGTATACATCCTTTACCCAACCAGGAAGTCCAGGTCTGGAATAATTATAATAGCTAATTAGGTAACATATAATTCAAAATTTTACCAATCATATGTTCGATTACTCTAAGAAATTTACACATTTGGCTCCGTTCGCAGTAAATCCGTGTTTGCCAATGAAGCATAGTTTGCCAATCGAATAATAGAAACGGTAAATCTGCAAGTAAATTCAAAATTTAAATGAGCATTATTCTCATTTGTCTAGTACATTAAATTAATTATATGTCTACTAAATTACACCGGCAATACAATCTTACTCGGCCTTCAGGTGAGGTTCGTCAAAGCAAGGAAAGACCATTCGTGCTCCGGTTGCCTCCAGATCCGTCACCGCCATATATTTAGTAGATCCATCATCGGCAGTGTGAAAACTCCTAAAGAGTCCAAACAGGAGCTCTGTTCCAATTGGAGCTACAAATTCGATATAAATTTGATATTTGTTTCCTTCCTGTACACTTCCTTCTAAGTTAATTGTGAAGAACTCCTTCTCAGCATCTACATCAAAGTAGTCAACTCCGATTTCATTTCCTCCAACTTGAGTGACCTTGACTGACCTCTCCAAGATATTTAGACCAAGAGCGTGAAGTGTAATGCTAGTAGTAGTAGCTAGACAGTTTACGTCAATCAGAACTTTCCCTGGCGCAGTGAATCTTGTTCCGTACCCTTCTTCCAGAATTGGCTGAAGCTCTATATCATACTTAGTTGGAATGACTGATTGGGGCACTCTATGCCCCTCAACTAAAACCCTTGACTTTTCAAATGTTCTTGGTAGTGTGCTTAATGGGGGAGCTGCAAATGCTCCTCCCAAAAGTAATGAAAAAAGAATAAGCCTAGTGTAAGTCATCTTGATACCAAGAATTTAATTTATTTACAACTACAACGGTAATAGTGCTGCTGGCAGAAGACCCTAAGCTATAATGAGAGACACTAAATCCCGGGTTTTGGATAAATTTCAGTTTAATTATGGAAAATGATGAAACACCTACCATTCATTGAACATGCAAATTATGGCTACGACAAGACAAAGCAATCCTCTGATTAACTTTCAGTTACGTGACGCTATCAAAATGGACAAAGGAAAATTGTATAAACGTCCAAATTAAAGTGCACATCCCCATCACCTGGATAAGTTGTGGAATTATGATAAGATAAATTCGGAATTTGTTATTGTTTAGTATTGTAAGAGGAAAATATTTACCCGTACCTCTACAGAAATGTCACACATTTTGTAAGCCAAATTATGCACGGACATTTTCAGGGAGTAGCTCTGGACTCCAGCAAACAACTTTTTGCTAATTTGCTATTGTCTATATTGCCTATTGTTCCTTGTTTGCACTTCATAAGTTAGTTTTTTGCGTGCGTCAGTGAGCAAATAATATTGACTGATAAGAAAATGAATTATATACGAACTATTTGGCAGAATTGCCTCACTCCCTTTATTTTTGACAAAGATTTTCACTGGTAATTAGCTAAACAGTAAACAGAGTGTGACTTGAAAAGACTTTTTCGGATGGGCCATCGGTATCAGTAGACGATATCCCACAAGTTTGGCATGGGCTGGTCTCGCTGTCTGTCCAGCTGTTGTTGCTGCTGCTTTTAAATGTACATTAAACATTTTAATTTTTAAAATAGGTATGTATTTCCTGACTTGAGATTTAGAACTAACCCGCAAGGCAACCCTGTAGCGAAGAGTGTTGCGCATTCTAATTGAAAACAGCATAACTGCAGCAAAGTACGCAGTCATTGCTGTTAGCTCCGGTTTAACAAAGATGTGCTTTTCTTCTGTTTCCTTTCCGGAGTACTTCAGCACTTGCATGGTAACTTGTGCAGCTGTAACAGTTACTAGTGCAACAATAATCAAGAAAAGTTTTCTCTCGATGGATCTTGCCACAGGGTTCCGACGCAACTCTTCCTCCATGTAGTCCATTGCTTTGAAATGCTAAATAAATTTTGGGTTTTTTTTTCAAAAAATTATATTTTCCCCGTCGCTTTCTAGGGATAAGTGTAAATGTTTGAGAAATTCGACTTGTAGCTTAAAGGTATAAATTTTGAATACTTGGGTTTGACTTGTAGTGCTTGAGTGTCCAATAAATCATTTCCAAATGAAATTAAACAAGTAAATAAAGCTATAAATCTTTATATTATACATGCACACATTTCATTTAGTATATGCACGTAAGGAAAATGTGCTCATTGAATTTTACGACTTTCGAAGAATAAACTTTAATTATACTGCTGTTCGGAGAAACATTATGGGCAGTAGCTGTAAACTGAAATTAATTGCTTTTTTACTTAATATTTTCTGTCTTGCTAGGCTTTATCTAAATTATTGTTCGACTACCCGGGATTTCATGCTTAAATCATAGAAACATTCATACCCATTTTTATTCTTTTAAAAGTATCCAGCCTAGCCTAAGTTAGCTTTGACTTATAACTCAAAAGGATCGTTTTTGCTGTTTTAATTTCGCATCTCCTTTCCTTTCCACTTGTACTCATTTCTTTTCCAAGAGCTTAGGAGCCTACTACTACAGCTCTTAAATAAATTCTAAATTTATTAAAATATTAAAAATTAACAAAAAGTCTCACGTGTCTTTCAAAATTATTGAACACCACAGGCTGAATAATGAACTACCTTGGAATATCCATTAGAAGTATGTAGTTAAAGAGGGTGTAACTTTTTAAAGTATAAGCAGAAGGCTGCTAATTTAATATAATGGCTAATAATGGGTAGACGATTCCTTAGATGCCAGTACGTACTAACCAACTTTTGGCTTAATTTACTTGCATGTTAGCAACTTTCTTTAGCAGTCTAGCTACTTCTTTACAGCTTAAAATGGAAGGTGGAATTTTTCTGGAGATCTATTTTAGTTTTCTCTACTTTCTCCGGCTGTGCCCATTCAAATTGAGTAGGATCAAATCTAAAAAATCAGCATCGATTCAATATGAGTTTAAATCCCCAACTCTTCAAAGAATCATTTGTGTCGTTTTCACTTTCATTGGGTCATTTTGGGTTGTTAGAGACCTTCGACTGAGCTTCACTCAATCAGGTTCTCGTCCTTTGGTTTACTTCAATATTGCGACTGAAACATTTAGCTCTTTGATCAAGGTTATTTTTATTAATTTTTTTTGGAGGAACCAAACTGATATCCATACATTAGCCAATACTCTCCTGGCTGCTCCTACACAGAAAATACTGAAGAGCCCTTTCTTAAAATTTGCAGTATTTACAGTACATGGGCTCGTACTTTTAGCTACTCTGTTAAGTGTATTTGCATTCTTTAAGCAGCCTATTTTCCTAGGGCAATTTAATGTGAGAACTTGGTGGACTTCAATGATGCCTGAAGCAACTTACGCCTTATTCTTAAATGAATCGAATTTCACTATCTCTGATTCCTATGGGGGACACATTATAGCGACAATTGGGGTAGTGGCCTACTTTTATCGACGTCTCATGGGGACTTTCGACGAACTTCTTATTCTAATGGCTACCCTTACTTTGTGGGTACCTGCTCGAGATTTTAGACAGATTTTAAAAGAATCAATGGCTGGATTTGGAAGTCTAGCTCTTCCGAAGCAATGCTGGAGGCAGATTAGAGAGCATTTCCAAATACTAAAAGATTTAGCAGAAAAAATTAACGCCTTGTTTGGGAATATGGTGTCTATATACATTATAGAGATTGTGATGTACTATTCAACGGGATTTGATGACTTGCTCGTACATCCAAGAGAAAATAACGTGACGGAATATACAATTGAAAGCTTGTTGCCATTTCTTTTCCATGGACTCTGCGTATTGTCGTTTCTTTATTTTGCTGCTGATATTCCCCGAAGTATGAGCGTTTTGAAAATTTGGCTAGCAAGACACTGGAGCCAGATAGATATTCCTCCCCAGGAGTTAAATTTAGTTATAAATGAATTAGACACACATGCCGTATCAATGAAAGGCAGTAATTCATTCCCAGTCACATTTTCGCTCTCAGCAGGCGTAAGAAGTTTCATTGTTATTATCTTATTATTATAAGTTTAGTTGATATTTAATATTTATATATTATATTATTGATGAATATAACTTTCACAGATCATAAGCTGCACAGTTACATATTTTATCATCTGTGTACAAAGCCGATGAGGTGATGGACTTCGTGAATCAACACTAAAATTGCAGCTATCTTATGCCTTAAAAGTACTACAGAAATGAAATAAGTACACTTTCAGCTTCATTACAATTAGCATATTATGATGGATGATTGAAATGGATAATGTTGGGTCCTTTGACAATGTACGTTGGTTGTTTCTATTCTTTTTGGATGGGTTAACTCAATCTAAAAGGCCAATTTTTAGACGCCGGTATACTTATTATAAGAAAATTTAAAAGATCTATAGCCTTTAGGGGCACCTTTTAACAGGAGTATCTGACATTCAGTTTTGAATTATTAAGGTATATCACACCTATCATTTTATTCTAATATTCTAATGTACTAACATTGAATGAGCTAGGATCTATGATACAAGATTTTTACTTTTTTTAAATTTTGTTTTGAGACTTGCTGAAAACAAATTCCACGAATTTGGGAGCACACTTTACAAATATAATATCAATATAATTATACACAACACATTTTCAATTTCATAATGGACCCCGCCCTGTTAACTATTAATTCTGCAATACTTAGCTCTAAAGTCCTTCTTATTATGTAAAATGTTCAATACAAAATAAAAATTGTCGCTCTGACGTAATTTTTTAGGTTTCCCATTTTCTGTTAAATTACCTAATTACTTACTTTTAATAATAAAAGTGACGTGTGAGTATAAAAATAATTTCATTACAATTTCTACAATGTACAAAGTTTAATTTAGATAATTCACTTGTTTGGAGCTTGGACCTACTGAAAACATTAGTTCTTCTTGTTCCTTTGGAAGCCACGATGGAGAATGGGATATTTCTGGAAGTGTACTTTGATGTACTTTATTTTTTACGTTTATGTCCATTTAGATTAACGAGAGTTATTATTGAAAAATCAAAGTTAACACAATATGAACTAAGATCATCAACGACTCAGAAGCTAGTTTGTGCTACTGTAATCTTCTTGGCGTCAATTTGGGTTGTAAGGGACCTTCTGCTAGGTCTTGTGCTCGGCGAGTCTCACCCAGTGACTTACTTTAAAATGGCAAACTCAATATTCAGCGCTCTCATCAAGTTCTTTTTTATCAAGGCTTTTTGGCGGAATCAGATTAATATTCTATCGATAGCAAACACTTCTTTGATACCTACTCAGCCGAAATCTTCAAGCATAATGTTGCAGACAGTTTTTGTTAAAGTTTTACTATTTGTTATGCATTTAATTTCTTTATCATTTGCTATTGCCAGTGTAATTGCCGCATCTGAGCAACCGTTTCACTCTAGATTTCATCTTGACTGTAGGAACTGGTGGAATTTGAATAAGGATGAATGGTCCCCTCATGAATCAAATTTGATGACGGAGAGATCATGTGGGGATCACATTGTAACAGTTCTGGGGGTCGTTGCCTACTTCTACCGTCGTCTAATGGGGACATATGATGAAATTCTGTTGCTTATGGTCACTCTAACTCTATGGTCATGCGTTAGAGATTTTAGTCGAATTTTGACAGAATTATTGGAAAACGACACCTGCTGCCTCCCAAGTAAAACTTGGGGGTCTATCCTGGATGATTACACAAGGTTGAAGTCCGTGGCAGACAAAATTAACTCGACCTTTGGAAGTATGATATCGGTGTATCTAATCGAAATTGCGACATATTATTCAACTGGGTTTGACGACATGCTTCAAATTTTTAAAAGCGCCAGTCTAGCTGACTCTTGGACATATTGTGTCCGATTTACTTTGCATGGGGCTTGCGTAGTATCCTTTCTCTACTTTGCTGCTGATATCCCCAGAATGATGAGCACAATGAAAATTTGGCTATCCAGAAACTGGGACAGAACTGGTATTCCTGTTCACAAACTAAACCTGACGATAAACGAAATAGACACACATGCCGTGGCAATCAAAGGAAGCAACTCTATCTCTGTTACTTATTCTCTGATAGCCAGTGTACAATTTCCCAATTTTTAAAAATAATTTATTTAGTTTCGAAGAAATTACATGCAAAACATTATTTGTATTTTTTGCAGATTATCAGCAGCACGGTAACGTACTTTATTATTTGTATACAAAGTGGGAATAGCACTACAAAGGGACTTTCGCTCGAAACATGAATGAAGTTACTTAAAAATTGTGATTTTCACTACACCGCGACATCGAAGCACGGACGGTCTGAGGTAGAATGATCTGTCTTGTCTACTGGGACTTTACCAGAAATTGTTGATTGTTGTTGGAATATTTTGTAGTTTTCTGTAGAAAGTAATTAAGAGATTTAGATTATGCACTAATACAATAAAAATATAAATGTTGAAGCGAGCATTAAATATATTCTTTCACACCGATCCAAACTTACTTGGGATTTCGTTTCTCAAGGGACTTAATTTCGGTACTCTCCGTGTTTTGAATCTTCTCAGGCTCCACTGCTATCTCTGCAATATCTTCTGAAATGTCAGATTTGTTCCGATTCCACCAGTACTCAAATAAAAGCGTCACGCAGGCTAGAATGATTCCAATAAAAATCACTATAAAAACACCGCCAATGTTATGGATGCTGATACCATCGTGCTGTGCTTCCTCCTTTGGGCACTTTGCTCTTCGAGGATTTTCTGTCCACCATCGTTCCTTCAGCGTTTCTAAGTATCGCAAGTTTAACAGTTTCAGAATCCTGCAAAAACCATAAAACAATTCAAAACTAATTTTTGCACAAATTAATTTATTTTAAACGATTATAACTCTAACGAGTCATTCAGCAAATCCTTAAGTGGTGATCCCTGCTGCACTCCGATTGCATACGGCTTTCTAGAAAACTCTTCTCCGACCACTTGCAATTCACAATTTATTAGTGCTTCATATCTCATATCGGTGGCGTCACCGAGAAATGCAAATTCGTCCTTCCAGACAGGATCCTTTCCCATCACTCTCTGAACTGCTGCCTCAAATGATCTCGGTGGGTCATTTTCCTGAATGGAGTCCCATATCTTTGTAAATTTCTCACTGACGGGATAGTCCCACACAGAAATCATTGCTTGGTCATGTTCTTTCATTGTTTCATTCAAGTTCATGTCTTTCCAGATTCTAAATAAAATAAGCTGCCAATTACTAATGGTGCATTAGTTATGTGGTCATCAATTAATTATTCATTATTGCCAATAATTACTATTACTGATAGAATCTCTGCTCGATTTTATGCATCCTTGAAAAGTACACCCATGCAGAGCTCCCCCGAATAAAAAAATAACAATTTCAGCAAAAATTATTTTTAAAGTACATTTCAATTGTAAAATGCTTTTAATTGCGTACCCTGTCCTTTAACTCCCTGACCATTCCATCCCAGTCGTGGGGTTCTGAGGTCGACATGTATCCATAAGTGCTCACATTCCTTATCGTGTAGTTGAATCCCAAATCCAGNGAATCCCAAATCCAGTTGGATTCGATTTAGCAAATCGATGCAATATCCTTCGAAGCATCTGCTATACTTATTTTCCTTTGATTCCTGGCACCCCGGTATCTTGTAGACGAACGGGGGCTGCACTACTGTCACAACACGGAATACTGTGAGCGTGACATGTGACTTCCAGTGATCTTTGAATTCATCATGGTCCTTGATTAATTTTTCTTCCGATAAGCCACTCTCCCAGATTCCAATGAGGGTACTAGATTCGGGATCTTGTTTAAATTCCCGGAACAGCATCCGGTGAATTTCCATCGTGATATCGACGTGATTTTGGCCCACTTCGTTTTTACTTGGGTTCGTTTTAAAACGGCCAAGAAGGTTGTAAGCTGAGGAGCTTGCCGTATTGAAATATGACCACATATCAAATGCATAATTTTCATCTGGAGAGGTCCTTACGTTACAACGGTTTTCATTCCAGTCTGGAGGAGACTTCCACGTTCCGTTAATTTTCATGTCGCGGTAAGTGAGAATGGCGGTAAGTGTAAGGTCGTAATAAAAGTAGTCCATGAGGTGAGGCCTCTTTAGATGTCCGTTGGATTGGAGAAACTGAAGGGACTTACTTGACGAAGTAGGAAATTTTGGGGAAAGGTGAATTAGGCTCACGTTGGATCTACACCCCGAGCACTTTGGGAACCCTGGCTCCATTGACATGGAGTACCAGGCGTATTCATCACTGAAGTAAGGACCGTCCCTAACTTCAGGATCGGATGCTTCAGCAAGCACTCCTGAGATTTCGTTTGGTTTAGCGGCAATGAAAAAGTTGGTAATGTCAACGTGAACCAGACGATCTATTTGACGACGTATTCCTGTCGTAGTGGTCTCCACTTTTGTGAGGAGGTGCCGACATGGTAAGTTTTGCAGAAGGGATTTGTACTTGTGATACATTTCTGCAATTAAAATCCTTCTATTTAAAACATACATTAAATATTAAAAACGAATTGTAAGAACTTGTACTACCGTATTCGCCATCAAAGAGCAGTGCCCCACTAGTCATATCCTGGAAAGCCACAATGGACCGCATAGCTTGAGGAACTATATCTGCCGGCGGAGCAACTTGAATAAGGTAACCCTTCATGTTATCAGACAACTTTCTCCAAGTTCGAATATCGCCGTCTTGTCCAAAGGAACCGGAGACGGTGGGCAGATTCATTATTGCAGAAATTGTTTTTGGGGCTTCAGAAGCATCTCTGGCACGTGTCAGATCAATTACAAGATCTAAATTGGCGCGATTCTCTCTCTTGTAATATTCAGAAATTTGTCTGCAAACTAAAGAATGAGTCACCAACCGGGCAATTAAAACGCTTTTATTGTTATGGTATTTATTTGGTGTTCGTTGTAGTGCTTAGGAGTAACTTACGCGACTCTACAAGTCGATTTACATCACTTCCATTAGATTGTATTGACTCAATTGCTCCAATTGTTACATTGAGGGACTTCTTCCGTACAAAATCAATGGCAGCATTGAAACCTCTAAGCGCGGTGGCGTCTTCGTAGAAGAGCACTGCAATTTTCAGTAAAAGTATTAAGAACGAAAATACTTGTATGCATCTAAAATCAGCTAGGATTAAGCTTACAAATGTTCACTGTGTGCGGTGGAATCGTAGCTACTCCAATTTTTGCGCATCCCAAAATGACTAGCAGCAATAGCATCCTGAGCGATGTTTTAATTTCTTACAGCAAAAGTTTACTTATTTGATATAAATTACAATCTTAAAGCAGGATTAATGTCACCAAAGCACGATTCTTTTTCCACATCATTGCTCAGGAAAATTTTAACTGAAATTAAAATTTGGTCAATAATTTTCTGAGCATGGTATACCGCAAATCGATAGCGCAAAGGAGCTTTGCGTTCGCAAATAGATATTTTTGGATGACTCTCCAAAATCTAATTTACTTTTTCTGTCCACTTCAACATCTCAATGTTCTTTCTTTACTGTCTTCTTAAGAACCCCGAAACAAATATGGACTGGTTCATAGTCCACTCGTCGTCAGCATTTCGCTTTTACCAAAAGCTATTCCTCGGACTTTGAAGTGCAAAGACTTACTACTAAAATGGGATTGGGGATGAGGACAACGTAGCATTTCTTCTATTCGCGGTAAATATTTTCGAGTGGAGCAACAAAACAAAATATAAAATATTGTAATGACAATTCTCTTCTTGTGAGCTCTATTTTTGTATTCGTTGACATTGATTCAAGTGTTGGTGTTTTCAGAAATTGATGCTTTACGCGTAGAGAAAACGACTTCTAAAGAAAATAATTTTTCAGTGGGGAACTGAGTGAAACGCTTGTAATACTCTTTCTTTACTTAAAAAATGACTGGACAAGAACTGAAGGAAGTTAAAAAGTGAAGTAAAATAATGCCATGACAATCTAAAGGGATTTTGCCTTAGCTCGAATTGTAATTCTATCGGGTGTGAGCAGTTGCAAACACTTTTGACTTAAATTCATAATTTTAAATTGTTTTGGCCAACCTGCAAAGTCATAAACCGTTGCGACATTTCAATCTAAAGGGATTTTGCCTTAGCTCGAATTGTAATTCTATCGGGTGTGAGCAGTTGCAAACACTTTTGACTTAAATTCATAATTTTAAATTGTTTTGGTCAACCTGCAAAGTCATAAACCGTTGCGACATTATCATAGATTCTGAGTTGCATGAAGATTTAGATGAAGAACATTAATTCTTAAACAACATAATAAAAATCGAATTATCATGGCAGTAAGTAATCAGTAATTTCATTTTTTTAGTTACACAAGAGCAAAACGGGTTGCAGGAGTTCTTACATCTTCATTTAAAATTACCAACTTGCTTATTTTGCAAAAATTGTCGTAATTTCAATGACTTTAAAACACACTTTTTAGGTTTTTGGCTGCATTCAGATCAGACCCAAAACATCGACTAATGACTGAAATTTAAGATGAAGCAAATTGAAATAGATTTCACTGGAAAAGGAGGAGGGTGCTTCTAGTTGTTTAGCTTTGTTGAAAAGTACACTCGAATTTTTTGTTTGATTTCATGAAAGCAAAACACTTGTGCCTATTTGCACATTGAGTCTCCCTGACATTTTAAAATCGATGCTCGATGCTCCATTGATGACGTTTCTCATTCTAAAGGAGGAGGGCCCTTTCTTAAGTGCAGAATGTATGCAATTATTTGCTTTATTAAAAGTCCATTAAAGTTATTTCGTTTACAAAACAAGTTCCTCTACAGTTTAGCAAGCAATTACAAAACGAGCCACCATTAGAATAATTCTGTCAGTCAGTAATGTACAATAAACTGTCTGATCTGTTAACGTTTGGATTTTAAATTTATTTTACAATAAACTTATTTTCGTCCTTTTATGAGTCTCAATTAAAAATGGAAAACGGAATGTTTCTGGAAGTATACTTTGACTTTGTCTACTTTCTACGACTCTGCCCATTCAAGCTAATCAGAATTAATTCAGAGAAATCGGCAGTATCCATAGAATATGATTTTAAGTCACCCAGGGCTCAAAAAGCTAGTGTACTTTGACTTTGTTTACTTTCTACGACTCTGCCCATTCAAGCTAATCAGAATTAATTCAGAGAAATCGGCAGTATCCATAGAATATGATTTTAAGTCACCCAGGGCTCAAAAAGCCATCTGTGCGGTAGTAACCTTCATGGCGTCAATTTGGGTTATTAAGGATCTTCGTTTGGCGCTTGTTCGTCATGAATCTCATCCAGTGGCTTACTTTAAAATGGGAAATGTGATATTTAGCTCCCTAATTAAGTTTTTATTCGTCAGAATATTTTGGCGGAAGCAGACTGATATTCTTGCAATAGTGAACATTTCCTCAAAATCTATTAATCCCAGTTCAGCTTGTCAAATATCGAATATATCCTTTGTAAGATGCTGCTGTATTTGCAGTGCACTCGTTTTCCTTGTCTGTTGCAGTAGCGAGCATAATTTCAGGTGCTCTCTTTCAGCAGCCTGTTGACCTTAGCAAACTCAGTATTAAAACTTGGTGGGCCTCAATTCGGAATGAATTGACTTTAAATGGATTAAATTTTGTCATCTACGGATCATGGGCAGATGATATTGTGTCGGTTATTGGAGTTATTTCCTACATTTGTCGACGTTTGATGGGAGCGTATGACGAAATACTGGTGCTTATGGTCACCCTTACTTTATGGGTATCTGTTAGGGATTTTAATAAGACTTTATCGGATTCAATGACTAGCGAACTAAATTTTACGACTCGTTCCCGGGACCACATTCTTGAAGGATATGCTAACCTGAAAGATTTGACGGATACAGTTAACTCGGTATTTGGGGGTATGGTTGCGGTGTATCTTATCGAGATTGCAACTTATTATTCGACAGGGATTGACGACTTACTGGGAAATCTTAATGGAAGCAGCTCCAAGAGCTCTTGGAATACTGGTGGCCTATTTATTTTGCATGGAATTTGTGTAGCTTCGTTTCTCTACTTTGCAGCTGATATCCCCAGAACGATGAGCGTAATGAAGGCGTGGCTATACAGGAATTGGAGGAAAATTGGAATTCCCGCTCAGGAGCTAAATTTA
>JAHZND010001445.1:0-18679 GCA_027744115.1 Acrocyrtus sp. NNG-2020 | reverse complement strand
AATTAATTAATATATAATTAGCTTACCCATACTTTCATACAAGCCTTCCTCAATTGTACAAAGTCTCTTTGTCTCTATTTCAGGTGCTTCTGCTTAATGTGATGTGCAGGAAATTCATACGTTAAAACTTTAACTATTTTACAATATTTTTTTTACATTTTTTACAATTTTTAACATGTTTCTGTTAGCAGGTACGATTCATTTACAGCATTTCTATAACGTAACTACTCATTATCCTTACTATTTACAACAATGTTATTCACAGAAAGTTAGACGAGATATGGTACTATATCAGAAAACAAAAGTGTCTCACGTTCCCCCAGTAAAGCTAACCCGTGCTCAGAAAATGTAAAGCGCTACAATACACCTACTGCTAATACAGAAACTTTTAATTTGGAAAATAAATTTAGATTAAATATGTTTTTTCAAATTTTTCAAGCCTTTCCAATCCACAGGTATTTCCTTACAACTGCAACAAAATGATCAGGTATGTAGTGACGATTGAGAAGAATGTGAGGATAGTCGACCCTTGGATATCATAGTAGTCCCCACAGTTGATCCCAAGAATCCTGCAAGCATGCAACTTCACTTCCGCCGTCTCATACGGCTTCCCACCCCTCAACAACTTTGGTATTTCCTCAAGCCAAGAGTAGATGAATATTTCAGAGTCCTCACCCAACTTACCCAAGAAGGGGAGGAGACAGCAGATCCTGAGCGTGAAGAAGATGGAGTAGGTCGAGAAGAAGATGCTAGTGATGAGCGAAGTGCTCTCAGATGACCGGAGGAACACGAAAATCAGAATGCACATCATTGCCAGGTAGAGTGTCTGGTGAGCCAAGAAGCAGCCGGAGAAGCACTCGTTGATGTTTTCAACCACGAACTCGACACGGCGGTAGCTGTCGGTTGCTTCCTCCACTTGTATTTCCTGTTGGGAGCCTGGCTGGGTTGCATCCCGCTTTTCAATGTTCTCAGCGATCGTGGCCACGTCTAGAGTGTCGTTCTTTGGCTTCTTCCGTCCGCACACGGCTCGCCGTTCCATGGAGACCGAGTTGAGGTTCGAGAGGGACTCGATGCAGTGCCGGATTGAGCGGACGCATGCCATCATCAGGATTTCGAATGAGCCTGTTGCATATAAATTCAGATAAATATGAGTATTCATAAGCTTGCATGACTCGAAGACCTTATCTAATCGTAAATCTATACAGAATATTTAATCACTGACCAACATGAATGATGCAGAGCCCCACCATGTAGAACTCGACAGCAGAGGACGCATACGTGAGCAGCATGACGTTCATGTCCGGATTCTTCTGGTCAAAGAGAGAGGTGAAGTACGCCGGGAACTCTGGGTTTGCCAAGTTGTGCACCCCCACCACCAACGAGGTGGTCAGAGTGATGAAGGTGTACATGTAGAGCAGCTTCTTGAACATCCGCTCCTGGTTGAAGTAGCAGAACATCCCTCGGCGGAAGTCGTCGTATTCCATGCCCTCCTTGATCAGCTTCGGGTCCGTCATGTTGTAGATCGATTTAGAGACTTTCTTCTCTCCGATACCGACACCTATCCATATCAAAAAAATCTATTTAAATTTTGTCCTTACTCGTCAATTATTATTTCAATCGCTTATCTTACCGCCAATGATATCTCTTTCCAGTTGCAGCCATTGTGTCAAGCACTCACTCAGCTTTTGCCTTTTCTTCGTGTAGAGCGTAATCGTGGGCAGTGGTCACCACCAACGAGGTGGTCAGAGTGATGAAGGTGTACATGTAGAGCAGCTTCTTGAACATCCGCTCCTGGTTGAAGTAGCAGAACATCCCTCGGCGGAAGTCGTCATACTCCATGCCCTCCTTGATCAGCTTCGGGTCCGTCATGTTGTAGATCGATTTGGAGACTTTCTTTTCCCCGATACCGACACCTGTCCATATAAAAAAATCTATTTAAATTTTGTCCTAACTCACAAATTATTATAAATCGCTTATCTTACCGCCAATGATATCCCTTTCCAGTTGCAGCCATTGTGTCAAGCACTCACTCAGCTTTTGCCTTTTCTTCGTGTAGAGCGTAATCGTGGGCAGTGGGAACAGCGCCATGATCAACCAGCAGCTCTGGGAGAACCACCCCAACTTATCCACTTTCCCCATTACACTCGACACTGTTATCATACCAAACTGGTAGCCCAAATACCCCAGCAGCCCCAACACATTAAGGGTTGACCATAGCTTAATGATCCCCGACCTGTGGTACTCGACCAGCGTACCATCCTCCTGGATATTATACGGGTAGACTCCAAAGTACGTGCAGATGTTAAAAAATCGCATGTACGACTTGGAGTAAGTCTGAGGCATTTTGACCTAGTCACTTGAATTGACCTAGGCACTTTTTCCCCTATACCTGAGTTTTATTAGCACCAATTTAATAAACGCTCACGCCCCAGCCAAGTTACCTCTCCCAGTCCGATCTGACGACTGACGACTAGAAATTAGAGTGGTCTGGAGAAACGCGCAGAAATGCCCAGACCCCTTTTCTATTCAGCACAAGCAGCCGCCATGTTAGTTCCAAGCGACCAGGAAAATCAAGAGCTTACGATCAACCGTTAAACGCTTTGTCCATCCTACTCAAACGCAGACCCACTTTTCCATACTTTTCCATACAAAAGTATTTTTATTATTTTATTTAAAGCAAAGTCATACAGGAATCAACAGTCGGAGAGTCCAGCAAAAAAAGCAAAGTCGCTTCGTGCTCATCGATTTTATAGAATTTTGGCTTGACCTGCCAAATTTCATCCACAATTTTTTATGCTTACGTGGACGAAAATTGTTATTTAAACTTTCCAGTGAATAATTTAGTGTATTTTCCCTGACAGGGGTGGAGTGAAAAGTCCTGTAATCAGGCTATAACTCCCGATTGCTCCCTTTTTTATCCCTCACTCACTCTTCTTCCATCATAACAAAATATTCCGTCGTAAAATACCGGACGTCATACGTGGACGGTATATGCAAATAAAATCGAAAATTATTTTTTTTCTGCCACGGGTTTTGTTTTCTACGCTCCAGCTTAATTATTCAGTGAGAGATTATTGAACAAGTGATGGGTATGTGGAGAAGGGGAGCGGCTCATAATATGACTGCTTTATGACTTTCGGTATAACAGCACATCACAATATCCACCCCTGCTTGATAGCAGAATAGGTAGGCTACTCGGTTCCAGTTTAAATCCCGTGAATATTTCAGCGGAAGGGGAGTGAAGGAGGTGAAATTGGTGAAAGGGATGAAATATTAATGCGATTGGCGATTGGTGAAATTAATACGGATATGGATACGTTGTTCTCTCGGCATTTATTACGCAAATTTATTACAAGTGCTGTAGATGGCTACTTATTGTTTGTGGATTTTGTTGATTTTGTTTTGCTTCTGTCATAATATTGGGTAAACAGTACATCAGCGTCCCGGGACGAACTTTGTCTTTTTGTTTTGGGAGAAAAGGGTGAAAGCTGCTGAGAAACAACGCAACGCAACGGCAACGTTTATAGCGTGACTGAATAAGGTTATGTACTTCCTTAATGATGAATAGTCATGATGCGGAGCTCTAATTGGGAAGCGAAAAAAAATTGAGAATTCTTAAGTGAATATTTTGGAACCATTTGGTTTGTAATACGAAATATTTTCGGTTCTCAGTTTAGAAAGTAAAAATATTCTTTACTTGAAAACTGGAAAATCAGCGTTCCATTTTCCGAGCCAGTTCAAAAACACCGTCATTATGAAAATAGTCTGCTGGAAGAACTGGGAATTTAATAGACAAAATTAAAGGAAATCGATTATCCTTGGGCTAAACTCTTTTGCAAAATACCCGAGAGTTATTGACTTTACATTTCATTAGTCCTTAATGTCCCGAAAGCAGCCATTTTTAAACAAACATCCACTCCACTCTCTCAAAAGTCACGTTGACTCCATCCACAACAGCATACTAAAAAAAATTCACAGCCCAGCACAGCTTTATCACATACCCCCTTCCACCTCCCAAATCCAAAACCCCCAACTTAAATTTTTAATTGCCCTCCAAACTTGTATATCCATAATAAAACCGATTTTATTACCAATAATACTCTTACTCGTATCCAATCAGAATCCTTTCCCAAAAAACGTTGCGAAACCAACTTCCCCAAACTGTTTCAGGGACAGCCATAAACCAGTCAGAATTACATACAGTAATCTCCTTCTTCTACGGGGTTGGATGAACTTACAACAGCCCACGTATCCCAACCTTTTCTTTCCCGTCACCTGAACTATCCACTTTACCCCATCGCCCAGTCGTCAGTCCAGTCCAGAATCCCGAACCGTGCGCATCGTCTACTCCCGCACGTCTCAATTTTTATCAGTGATCAAGCCTTTAAGCCTACAACTATGAAATAGCCACCTAATGACTCTAGTGCTAAATACTAAAAAGTTTTAAAATTTCAATAATGGACGACAACGGCTTCGGCTCCTACTCGTTCTACTTCAAGCTCCTCAGGAATTTCGGAGCCTTCCCGTACAGAATCGAGCACACCGGGCTGAAAATAACATATTACCCCAATGGACCCTGGAAGTGGTTTTGCTACCTTAACTTCGTCGGAGTCGTGTTTGGCGCTACGTTCCAGGCAGTAAAGCTCCTCCTCACAATCCAGTACGACCCCGACCCGATAAACATCATTGCGCAGCTCTGCTGGATGTTTGCAATGTGCATCCCCCTCGCCAACATGAACGCGTACGTGGGAAAGGAGGACAAGGTCTCTCAGAGCGTGGATAGTTGGTGCCAGCTGGAACGGACTGTGATTGGTGAGCAAACCATTTATAATAAATATTTATATTTATAATTAATTTGTAAGTTTTTCATTTCTATTATGCTTGTGCACAGGCTCTAGTCTCCGAGGTCTCCCAAACATGCCAAACGGTCCACTTCCAACAATGTCGGCATGCCACGCAGCTCAGAATCGGTTGTTCCGGAGGACATCCTTGCTCTACCTTCTCATGGGAATCATTGCGTTCGTGGGACTGGCAATGCACTACTGGTTCGTGCCCCGCTTCCCCGCCTACATCTACAGCATCACTGAAGAGGACGACCCCATCATCCTGTACGCTTGTGGAGGTGAGTTTCCAACTTATTAAGAAAACTTATCTAAAAAAATACCCCCACTACATCCCTGTCTCTCCCACAGCATACCAACTCTGGATCGTCATCATAATCTGGAGCCACATCTACGGAACCGAGGTGATCATGGTGGTCGCCTCTGGTTCTCTCGTCCACTGCCTCGAGACTCTGAGCTACCGAGGCGCAGTAGTGATGGCCAACAACCAATGCGACGTCCCTCATCTCAACGAAGTGCTTATCAAGAACTGGGCAGCATTCGAGGGCAAAGGGACCGGCAGCACCCAGCAAAAGTCCAACTTTAGCAACGTGCACACCGAGAAAGCCCAGGAGAAAGTAATGTCCGCCCTCCAAACTCGAATCAAAGAGGGCGGAAAAGGCTACGACGACGACTCTGTATACCTCGCAAGTGTCGTGCAAAACGTGGTGGATATTCAGTATGCTCTGGACAGGTACGTTCTAGTACGGGGCAACCGGAATTTTAATTACTCTTCACCCTTGACACGCTACTCTGTTTTTCTCCAGGTACAAGGACGTGGAGGGTGTCGTCGACGGCCTTAATAACGCATACGCCAAGATGCTCTTCAACCACCAGAGTGTGTACATGACACTCATGTGCACTCTCTTCTACACGCCCATCCGTCATCTAAAAGTGCTCCCTGTCCAAGGCTCTGCTCTCTTCGCCGTGATTGCCGTCTTCTACTGCATCCGGCTCTTCATATTCTACCCCTCCATGGGCAGGTTGAATGTCATGTCAGCGACGTTTGTCGAGAGCTGGAAGGAGGGTGAGTACTTTTTAATTACGCGTCTCTTCCATTTCTATTGATCCACCCTCACTCTCACGAGTTAATCGATCCGAGCTACAACGAGTAAATTTTCCTCCACAGGTCTCCGCCATATTCCCCGGGGAAAGTATGCCTACGAGTTCTACCTGCACAAGCTAGAGAGCTGTAGGAAAATGGCGTTCGACTGTGGCGGATTCTACCTAATGCAGAAAGGAACTGTGCTCACGTTTGTCAGCATTGTCACCACACACATCATCGTGTTGCTTCAGCTCTACTAAAAGCAGGGTTCCGATAAGATATAAAAATGCTGTGCCGCTGGTGGCTGGTAAATATGAGTAAAACCTTTACTTTTTGCTTTAAACTGCTGTACATTTTTAGTTTAACCGCTTGCTAGAAAGCTGCGTAGGTTCTAAAGTTGGGTTGCGAGAATATTTGACTGGCTGGTTTGTAAATAGGTACGGTATAACAACTATGAATATTTTAAAACTCTCCGCCAATTGATCGGGGAAAAGGTTTAGAAATTTTATAGAATACTAAAAAACTAAACTCACGTAAGAACCAGTCTGGAAAAAACAATTTTTTCGACTTTGTAAAACAATGACAAGGACATGGCTATAGAGTTAGGTTAGGATGAATACGTAATGAATAAATGTGTTAGGTTAGAACATCCACAAGTATGGATTTCTGGTGGCTGGTAAATATGAGTAAAACCTTTACTTTTTGCTTTAAACTGCTGTACATTTTTAGTTTAACCGCTTGCTAGAAAACTGCGTAGTTTCTAAAGTTGGTTTGCGAGAATATTTGACTGGCTGGTTTATAAATAGGTACGGTATAACAACTATGAATATTTAAAACTCTCCGCCAATTGATCGGAGAAAAGGTATAGAAATTTTATAGAATACTAAAAAACTAAACTCACGTAAGAACCAGTCTGGAAAAAAACAAATTTTTCGACTTTGTAAAACAATGACAAGGACATGGCTATAGAGTTAGGTTAGGATGAATACGTAATGAATAAATGTGTTAGGTTAAAACATCCACAAGTATGGATTAAGTACCTGAATGATAAGCTCAATTGTTTGGATAAATTGTATAGTAGCCGAGTTTTCAAATTTATTCAACAAAAATCTACAGAGTAAATTTCAACGTAAAGCTATAGTTATTCTAGTAAAGCTTAAGATTGTTGCATGCACGGACAAATTCTTCTAATTGCACAATTAAATTACAAAATAATGTTAGTTTGACTCTGACTGTTGACTGCTGTAAGTTATCGTATGACTGTAGAAATTAAACTTAAACTTGAATAAACTGATAATTTCGTAGATAGTATACATACGTTACGCTGAACAAAAAAACTGTACCTTTTAAAAATCTTTTAAGTGTTTAGTTGCTTGAATGACGCATATAAGAGACTGCCCTACAACTTTATCGTAGCGAGTAAATACATAAATGAAGTGTGTGTGATATTTTAATCTTGTAATCTGGGAATTGACTATTTTATGAAATAAAGCTATATCAAACGTTCATTATTACAATCGGTGTGCTTAAAAATATTAAACTACTTTGTATATATAATGACGCGATGACAAACGAAAAAAATCTATAACATATTTATACTGAACATACTGAACATTGCATATCATCATGGATCATAGTTAATCAATAATCAAGGAGAAATAATAAAGCGGTCGACTTTCACAGTCAGTCTATACGTTTTATTTATAACCAAGTATTGGATATTGAGAACCGGGTTTGATTGATAGAGAGACGCTATTTGAGACATGTAATAGACTATAATGCCTTGAAAAACTCGTTCGATATTTTTTGGGACATATAATTATAGACTAGCAATTGAAAACTAGCATGATAATGATAATAATGGCTGCTTGGATAATACTCCTAATCTTCATCGTCGGTTTCATCCACGCTTCTGTTTGACGGCTTGTCCGTGGCAGCACTGTCATTGGTTGAACTGCTGGACACACTGCTTTCCTGGCCTGCTTGACTACTTCCTGCTGCAGCTTGACTGCCACTACTGGACTGTGCTGTTTGTCCGTTTGCTGAATTATTTCCGCCAAACCGTCGAATATGCGATAGACAGGATAACATTCGGATCATGAACGCTGCAGGAACTGTAATAGTATCTTTGGTTTCTTCTAACATCACTTCGTTTCGCTTCATAAGCTGTAATAAAGATGAGAATGATTTTAATTGCTTTTTGCTTGCATAAAATTTGTTAATTTGGTTTACTAAGCACACACCTCTCTTGCTTCTTCTACATTGAAAGTACTTTTAGTTGCCACTGGCGCGAACAGCTTGATATCGTAGTCGATGCCAGAAGTGGCTATAATCGGATCAAATGGGTGTGGCTGCACGTTATTCACCACGTGATTGTCAGCTTCTAAAATTTGCACGATGCGACCCGTTCGTTTCTCCCAGATAAATACGTGTCCACAGTCCGAGCCTGAGATGACGTACTCGTCCCCATAAAAGTTTGCTTCTTTTATCATGGTCCTGAAATTCGGAGAAAGTTAATTAATTGTTTCTATATTTAATTTAGCACTACAAAATAAAATTCGTATTTACCTCGCGTTCCTGTGACCTGTGTACTTCATCACTATTCTACCACTTGGAGCTCGTGGTAACCCGTCCACAATGTCAAATGAGTTTTGCTTTTCATTCTTGACACTCGAATCACTGCAAATTACAAAATAACAATATAAAGTAGGTAATTTATGTTTTAAAAAATAAAAGTCAACTAAAAACAATACCTTGCTGGTTCCTCTGGAGCACTGGTAATACTACTGCTGCCCTCATCTGCACTTACACCTCTTTCAGTCTCACTTCCCACGCTAACAGATATTAGCCCCGCGTTACTTCCTCCTTCTCTGTAGCTCAGACTTACTGCTCCAGGTTCTACGTTGTGACTGCGATTTACAAAATCAATAAATTTTACTTGACCCTACAAATTCAATTCGAATTTCTATTATTCCCACTTACCGACTAACAAAAGAATTTCTTAGAGATGCTAACTGGTCTTCCAATTGGTCAGAACTGGTTCCCAAACTCCACTCTCCAGCATCATCAGCTCTTCGCCTCGGTGTAGCTGCAGCACCGCCACTCCGTTCCTCCTCCTCATTAGGCGGATTAACATGCCCGTTTGTTCTTGACGATGGCTGATCTCCAGAAATACTCGAAATATCATTGAGCATTTGTGAAAGCACAAACGTCATCCGCTCCATCAGACTCTGCTGCAGCGTAGGTCTTGCCTGCGCAATTTCTAAAAACAAACAAACAAAACTTAAAAGTCTATTCCATATAATAAACCGATTTTACATCTAAAAACCATACCTCCACCGCCTTGATGCTGTGGTCTTGCATTTGGACCAGTGTCGGACCAATCTCCTCTGAGTCTCAATCTCCTTGGCTGCTGCGGCTTACCAGTCTTCTTCACTTTCTTTGCTGGAACCTCATCCAAATCCGACACATACGAGCTCCCTTGCTCCACCCGAACTTCCTGTCTGAACTCCTTATTTTCAGTTGGATCTTCTATATCAAACAGGTACAGATAGTCACTCGAAAAGCTAGCCAGAATCTGAGTACTGCACGAAGAGTAAGTCAGTGACGTAATTCTGTAAAATCTCTCGCTGGTTTCAAGATCTGGAACAGTGAGATGGCGGAGTTCACTTGCTGACTGGTCTGTAAAATGAGAGTAATTTAATTACTAATTAGCCAATCACCAATAACTGAATCGATGAATAAATGCCAAAATAACCGCATACTTTCAGTAGAAGACTTGTCTCCAACGCTGAGCTTCCTTCGATCATAAATTCTTACAGAGCTATCGGCAGTGCCCACTGCCAAGTACCAAGGGACTAGAGGATTTACAGCCATAGACGTAACCGCTCTCGAAGCATTTATTAGCACGTCACTCTAAAAACATCAGTACCGATTCAAAATCAGTCGAGCAATCTTAAATCTAAACTCAATATTGGAATTATTAACCAGAAACATACCGGATTCTCCGCACAAGAGCAGCAATCTTTAGTCCTCAAATCATAAAACCGGACAGTATGATCCTCCCCACAACTAAGAAATGTGTGTGGTTCATTAGGTACAGTAATAAGTTTGTAGCAGGTCCCGTCATGACAGTTGAACCTGTTTTTGGCATTCTCATCAGGTGTCCGGTTAATATCCGTGTGCAGTATAAGGCCGTCTCCAGAGCATGAAACGATTTTATGGTCATCACTTAACGGAAGATACCTCGCACAAAATATGTTTGACCGATGAGATGTTTTGTAGTCGACGAGAATCTATTCAAAACACTCCAGTTAATTAACCAATAACCAATTAATATCAGCAGTGAATACTATCAAACCTCACCTTCGGCTCCCTCCCAAACGGATCCGTAATTTTCAGTCGCTGGTCATCCGACCCAGAAAGAATATGTCGCCCACTATCATTCCAACAAATCGAATTAACGCATCCGTTGTGCACCTTGCATGTCTGATACCTCGTCATCCGTTGAATAAACGAATCATTATCTAAACCAAACAAATATTTTGTCAACACCTTCATCAATTGTTAGCAAAACAAACTGCACCTGTCCTTCACACCTTTAGCTGCCTTGTAGATAAGCATCCGATCCAGTCCCCCAAACCCCTGGTAATTCACAGTTGCATCAAAGAGAGACAGTCTCGCGTGACTGTGCTGTGGCAAGTGACTGTGGTATCGTTTGTTATTTTGAGCCATGTTCCTTAATTTTTTCTTAACTAAACCTTATCGTCAGTCACAGGATGAGACCGGAAATACCTACTCAAAAACAAAACCAAATTATATCTCAAATAAAGCAACCCTCTAGACTAATTAATAATAATCCCAACATCAAAAACTTACAATTTTGTGACAATTCTATTCTAATACTCAGTCAACTACGAATTTTATCAAAGCCCATTGGCACAGCACCAATTCGTACCATGTCGTGTACTCCAACTTCTCTAATTTAACAATGAACAATCCTTCAATTAATAAAAACAAATGCTCAATCCTTGGAGCAGCCCCATCCTCATATAAATATCAGGTGACTGCTGCTGCTCGCTCGCACTTTCTCTATAATCCACTTTCTCTTTTACATATTATCCCACTACCACTACGGTCATGGACTTCGTATACCTTATCCTGCTAAAAATAAATTACTCACAATTTCTCGCAGAAAGAATTTTTTCCTTCTTCTACTCGTCACTTTTTCCGTGTTCTTCACCCATCATGAAAAAGGACGTGCAAAAAAAGTAGTGATGAAACGTCCTAGTACTTCCAACAGTTCCAAAAACTTCCAACTAGTAGTCAAGTATATATATTTTTTGTAGGAAATTTGTATAGAAAAAAATGGGAGCTGTTTATTGCTGTTGTACTATGTCGTACTAGGTGAATGGGAGTAACGTGATATTCGCAGAAGCGAGCAAAGTAGAACAAGAACAGATGTAATGTCCCTTTGTCTACTACTTTACCAGAAAAATCAAGTCGAGTTGTTGAGTTGTCCTCTACAAAAACTCTGCAACACTGTTTCTACTTACGATTAAGTGTAAAGTCAAGATTGGTGCAGTTACGATGATGGATGAGGATGAACAATTTTTTATATCGAGCTGTTTTAAAAATCCGGTGTCCGGAGAGAGATTATGAAAAGTGGACAAAGTTACAATGTTGTAGATTATCGGAGAGTATGAATCATGAGGGTAGTTGGTGAGGATGATAAGCACAAAATATATAAAACCAGACATAATTGGTAATATCTCTTTTTATCAAAGGAGATAGTAAAAGGTTTATTTATTTAATAGAATCGCAGATCGCCCCTAAATCTATAGGTCTTGTAAAAAATGTACGTTTTTGGAATAACTTTCAGGAATTCGAATAATAAATTTTTTAAAGAAGAATACGTAAATAAACTTATCAACTCACATTTTCTGGTCGAACTTTATTATGAATCTCCTGAATGCCAACCTCCCTTGTCCTAACATCCCTACATTCCAACCCCAAATCCTTCATCCTGGCAAGCGCCAACTCCCTCAAGTTTCCATGCTCAACACCAGACGTTACTAGCGGCATTGGTATATCTCTCTGTACTCGATAAACCCTAGTCCACGGCGGCACTAGTGACAAGATCTGAGCAACTAGATCGATTAAAGTGTTTGGAGGATACGACTTGTACAGCCCCGACTTCCAAAGCTCATACAGCCCTGTTCCTCTAATCACTAGCGTCGGGTACAACTTGAGACCGTCTGGACGGAATTCGGGGTTCTCAAAGAACTCCTGCAAAATTCAAAAAATCAAAAACCAGCCCATTTTTCAATTGTTACAAGATAATTATAAATAGTAAACAGCCAAAATTAACTAAACCCTTACCTGAAACTGCAAAATATCCCTCTCCAAATCCACATTCGGCAAGTTTGGCATCATATGCGTAACAACCTTAAACCCACAGTCCTTTGCCAACTGAAAACTCTCGCACACCGCCTTCACCGTATGCCCCCGATTGGTATCCTTACTGAAAAAAGAAAAATCACATAATATTTCGTTAACAGTTACTCCTAGTCCTCGCATACCACTTAATATTTTCAAAATCTTTCATAAATATAATAACTCACGCCACATCCTCATAAACCGACTGCACCCCAATCTCCAACCTAGTACTTGAAACTGCAAAATATCCCTCTCCAAATCCACATTCGGCAAGTTTGGCATCATATGCGTAACAACCTTAAACCCACAGTCCTTCGCCAACTGAAAACTCTCGCACACCGCCTTTACTGTATGCCCTCGATTGGTATCCTTACTAAAAAAAGAAAAATCACATATTTCGTTAACAGTTACTCCTAGTCCTCGCATACGCTTTGATATTTTCAAAATCTTTCATAAATATAATAACTCACGCCACATCCTCATAAACCGACTGCACCCCAATCTCCAACCTAGTACACCCATACACCAACATATCCGACAAATGCCTCTTCAAACAGTAATCAGGTCTCGTCTCAATAGTAATCCCAATACACTTCGTCCTGCTCCTCTCCGAATAGTACACCGCTTCCTTCACATTATTCGAAGTGTGACCGGACAAAGCATCATGCAAGTTTCTAATAAAATAGTCCCTGTAGTCCTCCGGAAGCGACATGAACGTCCCACCCATAATAATAAACTCAACCTTGTCGACCGAGTGTCCCAGCAGCTTCAACTATTAACACAAAAACAACCGTCAGTGTCGGATTTTTCATAGCAAAGACATCAACTTTTCGTACATTTTTTTTATCCATTCACCTGCTCAACCCGATGTCTTGTCTGCAAATACGGATTATACCTCGCCCTAATAGCTCTCATCGAAGTAGGCTCGTACCCAGTGTAAGACTGCGTAGAATACTCAAAATCTGAGTCAGGTCCTCCCGGGCAGTACACACAAATATTCCCAGTCATGTTGATGTGAGGACATCTGTGCGGTTTGCACATCACCGCTACAACTGCAATCTGAAAATTTAATCACAGCTAAACATGACTGTCAATTCACCACCCTAAAAATCTATTAAAAGTAAAACCTCACCCCACTGGCAGTCCTAACAGGTTTTGCCCTCAACTTTGGAAGCAGCGCCTATAAAATAAATAAAAATAAAATTTACCTATGACCTGCAAACACCACCGACTAGATTATTCAATCACAATTAAACCAAACCAATTACCTTCCTATGCTCAATCGGAACAGCAGCAATAATATCCGTCAACCTAGGCGACGACTCCAACCCATACTTGGAGCTTATCCTCTGCTTCAACTTCGTCACACTCTCATCCTCATTCCCATTATCACCTCCCTTCAGCTTATTCGACTGTGACAACAGTGCCTGGATGATTTCCCCAATTCCGAGCATCTGTCGCTGGGATAAAGGCAAAGCCTTTATTTCGGGGGGTAGGGTCGCCTGCTTCCGACCCATATTTTACAAGTTTTTTGAAATTTATTCCTGTAGCTAAATCACACCCTGCAACAATCAAACAATAACAATGCTCCAGTCACAAAGTGAAACTTGTTGACACTGGCTGGACCTCACTAAACGGAAACTGTTGGCAGAACTTAATCTTTATGAATTACTAAAAAAATAATCGAAAACTCAACGTCAATTTCGCTCTTCACATGTGAGCAACGAGAATAACAAACTTGATGATGTAAACTTGTGGAAGTGTGTGTTCAACCAAACCGCTTCGTTTTTGTGCAAATGAGACCGAGTGAGAATGTGCTTTTACAAGCTGCAATCCTGTTGCATGAGAAAGCATCTGTTTTTGAATGCACACGTGCTTTTGTTATTATTCTATTCTCTGACACTTCCATTCCATGATTCCAGTTTCAATCATTTTTACTTTATGCTTTGCTAGTGAAATTTAACCACGTTTAGGTTTAGGAATTTCATATCCATTTCGGTTTGCATAAATCAGGTACGTACGTAAACATTTAATTTTTAATTCCTGCATGTGAGCGACTTTGAATATGCCATAATAAATTTGCACGTGCTTTTTTAAATTAAATCTCCAAAAACTCCTCCACAATACTTTGCAAAATTAATTAAATTTATTAACATTTCATGGTAGTAATACTGATTTTCTCAAGCTTCCAATCCAAAAATAGTCATTAGTCGCTTAGCGTTTACTTCTTCCCATTTCATTCATTCACTGCAGCTCCTCCACTTTTCGCAGCATCTCCCCCACCACTTCCTCCCCCACCTCCACCACTATTCCCTCCAACCCGACTCACCCAACTCCCAAATCTCCGTAACGGATTCATCCCAGTAAACCCACCCGCCGCTGCTCCACTTTCACATCCACTGCTTTCCCTCCTCCTACTCGGTCCCGGTACTCTCTCCGTATCATCTACTTGAACTTGACTCGGACCAGCTTTCTCTTCCTCCCCTACCCCGCTTTTCCCCTTTCCCCCACTACTCCCACCCCCAAACCCCAACCCTACTTTCGCAAACGCCCTTCCAAACTTGCTCTTAATCGACCCGGTACTCTTCGACTTTGTCACCGAGTGCATCGACCCCTGCACACTCGTACTACTCAACTGCGCCCCAGCCACACTCTCCAGCGTAACGTTTGACCCAGCAAGAGCAACAGACTCGCTAGTTCCGACTACCCTACTCACATCCCCTCCCTTTGGATACCCAAACGAGTTTGACCTCGTCAACACAACCCCACTCCTCGGCGGATACCCTCCCCCAATCGTATACTTTCTCGGTACAAACGCATTTGTCCTCGGCAGCCTCGACGTAAACAAATGCTTCTTCACTTCTCTACCCCCTTCCCCTCCCTCCCCCTCTCCCACAGACGTATTCATCGCAGCATCCAACAATTTCGAGTCTTGAAGAAACCTATCGATACTAAAGTCACTATCATCTGGCGTCGTCACACTCACGCTATCACTCCCCCCTTGCTCCTCCCCACCACTAAACATCTGCTTCCTCGCCACCAACGGAGAGCACCACACCGGAATCTTCCCCATCTTCGGAAACGACCTATGAAACTGCGTTTTCGGCTGAGTCTTGTACGGATGCGGCGGCTGCCCCGCCCCACAAATACTCAAATTCGTCGGCCGCTTCGGTATCGCCCCAACCACCTTTGGACCTTCCTCCACCTTATCACCAACTCCCTGACTAGAACCGGGAATGCTCACAGAACTACCAGTAAAATGCGTGACCCCCTCATCCTCCCGAATCAACACAACCGCCTCATCCAACTCCCCCACAATCGGCGCAAATATCGTTCTTTTCGTCTGCACAAATATCCCATTCCCACAATCCCACTCGTCATTCCCCGCTTCCTCCTCATCATCCACCACAATCTGCTTCGCTCTCACAACCACATCCGTCTGCGACTCTGCATCCTTCACCTGCTCCACCTCCCCAAACGTCACGACTACTCCAGTCCCCCTGATTGTCGAGTGTCTGCTCACGCTCGTCCCACAGTTATCATCCTGTTCCTCACTCACTCTCCTCAGCAGCGGTCCATTCTCATCATCGTCCGATGTGAAAGCACTCAAACTCGGCGACCTCGCGTCTCCTGAAAGCGGAGTCGATATCGCGTCCGAAGAACGCCGTCTCGCACCCGTACACAACTTACTCGGGTCTGGTTTCGCAGAGTAAAACTCGGAATCCGTATTGCTCGCCCCGCTGTTGTTTTTCGTCGCAAACGAGTCCTCGTACTCGGCAGAGCAGCAGCAGGATGACGCTGTCGATGATATCTGTGAACGGAGTAAATTAAAATCGTATCACATCCAAATGCTATACCAAACTTAACTTATCAATTTGTCAATTCCAATCCCTCACCCCTCCTTCCGCTTCCCTAACAATCCCAACCACCTCCTCATCCGCTAGCGCCAACGCCTCCGCGACATGCTCCATCGCCCTCCTCACACTCTTATCCTGCTCCGTCTCCTCCTCTTCCTCAGCAGCCTTCAACCTCGCGTTAATCAAATCCAACGGCCCCAAAACCTCCTCCTCCTCAACATCCCCTTGCTCCTCCTCCACAACCTCCCTATTCTCAACTTCCTCCCCCAACTCTTCCCCCCTAACCTCCGCATAGTATTTAGGATTGAGCAACCCCAATGCACTACTCTCCGGCCCTATCCCCTGCTTCTCCTCCCACTCGTACAACTTTTTCGCAAACTTTTCGGTAATCTTCTCCACCCTACACTTGGCAGTCGGTGTCTTGATATACACGTCGGTAGTCGGACTGTTCTTCTGTAGTCGGACTGTTCTTCAACGCCTCCTTCATCTTCTCCAGCCTCGTCTCCCGCTCCAGGTACTTTTTCATCTCCCTCTCCAGCCGCTTCTTCTCCACCTCAATCTTCTCCAGCTGCTTGTCCAGCCAGGCCAACTCTTTCTGATGATGTTGACTCTGAGGTAAGTCCGCGTTGCTCCCAACAAACTTTTTCTTACCCTTACCCCTCACCTCCTCACAACTTTCTTCAACTACACTTTCCACTTGCCCTCCACCCCTTATCACCTCCCACTCGACCAGCTTCTTTCCAAACTAGAACGGAGAATAATAGCATGAGCGAGCATATTTAAAACCAATCAAATTATACAACAAAAAACGAAAAGTTATCTTACTTCCTCCGGCACAATCTCCCTCAGTTCCTCATCCGTAAAATGAAACTTTCCCGTACTCGCCTTCCACATCTCCCACTGCTGCAGCTTTTTCCTAAACTCGTCACTCAAATGCTCCGGAAACCGATTTCCAACACCAACACCATTCAGCACTACCCTATCCTCCCCACCACCCCCACACTTGCACTCACTCATCCGCTGGTGCAGCTCCTCACTAAGTCTTTTCTGTAGCAGCGCATAGTTCCTCGCGATCCTCTCCCGTTCGTCTCCGTACGGCTCCTCAAACTCAAACGCACCAGTATCCAGTGGCGTCGACGGGGCTGAGCAGAACGCATTCGCTCGTTGAAGTGGCGCCCTTCCTTGCTGCTCAGACTTGCGCAAACTCTCTCTCCTTCCGGAAGACCCCAGCGCCGGATTGTGGATTATCGTTTTTACCTTATCCCAAGTTTTTTTCAGTATCTTTGGCTTTTGCGTAGATGTAGATTGGTGCTGGCTGCTGTAAACTGTCTTTTTGCTGCCTTCCGGCTCCGGACAATTCGATAGCAGATTGCTTGTCCTGCCGCAGTATTCAGTCTCGCTGCAGAGAATCTGAATATTCGGGAGAGATTTTGATATCCGGGTGGGATTGTTGTCTACATGCAAATTGTGGTGCCACTGAACACTCATGCGGTGCGGAGACACTCGGGCGTCAGCCCTTCCTTCCTCAGGTCTCTGCAGACTATCCATTTTCTAAAGTCTAATGCACTTAACTAAATAGCCAACTCATTTGTTCCAGTAGTTTAATACGACTGCAGTAACACGATTAATTAAATTTAAGTATTCACTTTTCCCACAAAACATGTGTGAGTAAGCACTTGCATGAGGAAAAGTTCAAATCAAGTGGTCGAACGGCAACTTGAAATGAGCTGTGCACAAGTCTCCTTATCGCACACGTACTACAAATCTCTCGCAGCAGAGAGCTAAAGACTAGAGATGAATTGGAAACGGAAGCAAGATTAGGATGGATAATCTATTTTTGGTTCGAAATAACTCTTTCATGCTCGGGAATAAGGCGTATGCTTCTTCTCCGAGGATGATGATGATGATGCACGAAAAAAAAGATTTTTTGAAGGTAGAATCGCTCTGCTTCACGATATGCATACGCTTTACCTTTTTAGATTCAACGTCATTTTTTTTCATGAGCACGTCTACTAAAGAGAGCTTATTGATGGTGATGGGAGTAGGGTTTTTTTGGAGGGTGCGTAATAATGTGTTTAACCCATTACGGTTGAGTTTGTGTTTGAGTTTTTTGCTTTATGCTGTCGCTAAAAGGTGTTGGAAGGTTGTTTTTGGAGTACTATTTTGAAGATAATGCGGAGGATTGTGTTTGTAGGACTGACGCGCTCGTGATTTCTGACAGCATGAAAATTGAAAAGCATGTTGCAACCCACTGGCTTTCCATTATACACAAGTTTTTGGAAAAGTTTGGATGGCTGGCGGATTCATTTGTGTTGGTAAGTTTATCATGATTATTATGCGTTTTCTCAGTTTTACGTATAAATTTGTACCGTAGGATTTCTATAATGAGCGACACTGGGAAAAGCTGCCCAGCTCGTGGAGTCACTTTCTTTCAAAACTGAGTCCTAATGGATTGGCTA
>JAHZND010001444.1:0-11910 GCA_027744115.1 Acrocyrtus sp. NNG-2020 | reverse complement strand
CGAAGTACTTGTAAGCGTGTCGCACTTCGCAGGTATGTCCAAAAAATAAAAAATTCTTAGCAAAAAATATATTATATTTTTTTCGTGTGAACGAAATAGAAAAAAAACTTTTTTCTTGCTTTGTAATGATTACCGCTTTAAAAAACTGAGCTATTTTATGTGCTTGCGCTGTCATTGCTTTAAAATGAAAAAAGAAAATAGTTCTCAAAAACTATTTTTATATTGTGTGAAGTGGACGGAGTTGGGGAAATTCCGTTTATTTTTTTCTAATTTTCTCTGAGGGAAGAAAATACTTTTTTAACTTCCTGGACAGAACGTATTCGTGCACAAAACTGGAGTGTAATCCTTCCAGCTTATCTGTAAAGCCGGAAACTACATGTGTATGTGCCTGTCTAGCTGTCTACCGCGATCTTGATCATTTTCTTTATGCTACATGACCCAAATCGTAATTTCTACGGATTTTTAAAACGAGGCTCATTTCTCCATTCCTTTTTTTGATCTCAGCATGAGCTATTTTAGGTTTTCATGTTGTGCAGTCGGCGGTAGTTAGTGGGAGGTGGAGAGGAGGGTTAAAAAAGTATATCTTTATGCTGGAGGAGCTTCCTCCATTAGAGAATAGTTGGCAGTAGGCACTTGCCAGGAATAAAAAAGAGAATATTTTCCTCCATTGAGCCGAAGCCTTGAGCTTCCTCCTATCATCCGTGGAGCGTTGCAGACATGCAGAGTTTGGAATTTTATGGGACGTGTTATATTTTAGAGGGTGATGGATGGCGGTGTGGTTGCCACAGTCTATTAATTTTCTTTCTTAGAGGTCGACTCCGATAAAAAATACGCTAAATAAGCAAATATTCAGAAAAGGTGTATTTCCTGTGCGCACTTAAGCACGTACACAATTTTGCGGCTGTTTTTATTGAAAGTTGCGCTTTGTCAGTTTTCTTTTGTTCTCTCCTGTTTTTGTACGGCGGATGCATTCTTAAAAACTTTTTCTTTTGTTGTGCGCTGATGCTCGACAATTTTCATTTGATGCGAGAGAAAACTTCATTTAGAAATGGAATAGTTTGCAACCGGAAAAAGGGGAAAAACCCGTGACAGTTAAGTAATAGAATTTGCAAAAAAAATTCACCTACCCTCTGCACAATCGCTGTTTCCCCATTTCCACCTGATCATCTCCTATGAATGATGTGTAATGAGAGGGATTTCCATCAGTGTCCAGTTTTTTATATTTTGAGGGCGCCATATTACCTGTCATGCCGTGTGCACATTTCTACTTTATACCTCTGCAAACACCAATTACATTTTTCTATAGTCTCTCGGCTCTAATCTTAATCCTTTTTCTAGCTGAAGTAGGCCAATTTGAGCTGCTCTTCCGTGTGCAAATAAAAAAATTCCTTTTCTCTCCCTCTTAAAAATCTGTACGCGGAGAGGAGAGAAGAAGGAGCGAGCAGAAAAAAAGTTCATTGCTCTCCTTCCTCCATTTCCATTTATTTCGCACACCTCACCTTCTCGTTTTTCCCACTGGAGGAAAAATAATAGTGCACTGGTGTAACGTATTATTTTGGTTTATCTAGCTTAAAACTAATGTGGTTTCGTATAGCCGATTTTTATATTTTTACTGCTAATGCACTTAATCCAGTTTACTCTACTTTTTTTGGAGAGGCGGCTCAGCAGTTTATTTATTTATTTTTAGAAAAGTAAAGTTTCTCTGTAAAAAGTAGAATCCGTGTTTTGGTGGAAATAGGAGCGTCTTTTTTTGTTTAGGCATGCACACCATCCATTGTTCTGTGAATGACACGTAACGGCACAATTGCATTGTGGGTGAGTGGTGTGGTGCGCAGTGAGTGTGTGTGTGTGTCTGCGTGTAACCGGCATGGGAATTGGTTACAATCAACTCCAGAAGTGGAACCGGAATAAGGACGGACGTGAGCCCATTTTTCTCCAGCACACCAACAAAAAAAGCTACCCCAACTAGCTTACACATTTCCTCTAACGCTCTATTTACAATTTGTCGATACATTATTCTCTCTTCGCGAAAAAATAAAAAATAATTCTCACGTCACCCCAGAGGAATATTCCTAGAGTGGGGAGATAAAGTGAAAGCAATTTAAAAAACAGAGGCAGCAATGATTTTCCTCGCACAAAAAAGAGAAAACTATCTCTTCCACAAGCCTTTCCTCCCTGATGGGGTTTGAAGGCCTGGAAATATTGTGAAATAGGCATATCATATCATTACTATTAATAGGGAAGCGGGAAACCGCACTCCACTCACTGAGTGATTGCGAAACAGCTGGTGCTGACACTGCCTTTACATAATTTACACGCATGACGGACGTGTACCCTTTTCCCGTGGTTCTCCAGCTCTGCTTTTTTTAGCTGAGAAAAAAAATCCGTGGCAATATGACTTATTTCTTCAGCTATTTATATATGTAAATGGTATTTACTTACCATGCANTTTTTTTAGCTGAGAAAAAAAATCCGTGGCAATATGACTTATTTCTTCAGCTATTTATATATGTAAATGGTATTTACTTACCATGCATAACTTATTGAGAAAAAAAATAAGTAATGTAATAATGTTTCCTTTTATGCATCATGATGATGTTCCATGAACTCCGAGTGGAGGTCTTTCGTCTTCTCCTTTAGTGCAGCGAACCGAAACCCCGAGGAAAAAAAAGGGTTGGTCGGTCACGCTCAAACTCAAGCTCCAGATTTTTTTTCAAAAGAAAAGTCTATTTAGCATTTTTTCATTTCTTATCCTAATATGCCATAACAGCCACACACTTCCTTTTTCTCTCCACTTCCTTCTACAAAAAAAATTGTATCGTCATTTATCAGCGAACTGAGAATTTTTTTATATGAGCCTTGCGCCCGCAATAAGCTTTCCGCTTCTCCCTCCAGGAATAAAAAAAATTGTATCGTCATTTATCAGCGAACTGAGAAAATTTTTTATATGAGCCTTGCGCCCGCAATAAGCTTTCCGCTTCTCCCTCCAGGAATATATTCCTTCATTCTTTGTGAGAGCGTATTTTTTTGGGGGGAAAGTACGCTCAAGTAGAGCGCTGCTGTCTAATGTTCTGTGATGGCTGGAGAAGAGGAGAGGAAAAGCTCTTGTGTGTAGTGTGTGGAGTGTACAAAAATGTAAGTTTCGATGGGTGAGTGGGGACCTGTGAAGGGACTATCATTTTTCCTTGTTGATTCCAACGAAAGAAAAATATATTCACATAGGTGCAGTGCATGACTGATACGGGCATTTTTTAAGCTTTTGTGAGGGCTTAAAATTATATTTAGCTTTAAATAAATGCCTTTCATAGGTGAAAGTACAAGTCTAAAAATATATTTGAGATGTTTTGAGTATTTCATACAGAAATTGGAGTGGGAATGGCAACTGCTTTCGAAAATAATGTAAAACATCAGCACTAAATGGTATGTTTGCGCAGTGCTAAAGAGAGGTGTTTAGCAGGTGGCGCGATAGCTTGTGTGAAAAGGTTATTCACACATGAATGCGGTGTTTTAGGGCCCTTCATTTGGAACTTGCTTTCCATCCACTCTCTACATTTTTAAAAAATGGGTATGTAAAAATGGTCAAAAAAAGATTATTAACTGCTCACATTTGCACAACCTGCTACACAACAACTTTATTTAGTGGGATGAGTTACGTACTTATTTGTTTGCGCAGTGCTAAAAAGAGGTGTTTAGCAGGTGGCGCGATAGCTTGTGTGAAAAGGTTATTCACACATGAATGCGGTGTTTTAGGGCTCTTCATTTGGAACTTACTTTCCATCCACTCTCCACATTTTTAAAAATGGGTATGTAAAAACGGTCAAAAAAAGATTATTAACTGCTCACATTTGCACAACCTGCTACACAACAACTTTATTTAGTGGGATGAGTTACGTACTTATCAAAAGCGCGCCTCCATCCACATCCATTTCCTCCCTTCGGAAAAACAAAGTAGTGAAAGGGGACTCCTGAAAATATCCCATTTATCCTGCTCTGCATTCCTTAGCCAACTTTGAAATTCAGCGGAGCTTTCATAATGCCTTCTTTTTGGGGGCGCTCTTCCTCCTTTTTCCTCCTTCCATTTAAACGTGCTCATCCTCCCATTTCCTTCTGCAGGCATTCCCGAAACGTGAGCCTGACAAAGATCTCTCCATTTTCCCAAGAAAAAAATACCATTCCAACTTCCTTTTTTCACTCTCCTTATCAAAAAGCGAAATGATAAAAAAAGAGGACGCATTTCCCTCACTCGTCTCTTCCTTTCGTCTTGCATTTTTTCCTTTTTCTCAAACATTTTCCACCTCAGAAATATATATTCCATACTGCACGCTTCAGATAATCTCAAATCTAAATGTTCAAATATTTGTAGATGCTCTTCCTCCCTTCTTACCTATTTGTTAACATTTCGCATGAATGAGCGGAAAACTCTTGACGAGCGGTAGTATGTGCACACTCACATTCCATATAAGTCTCCACTGCTAATGACTCTAATAGCAATAACAGTAATAATAGGTGTAGGTACATCGGCAAGAGAAGCCGACTTCTCCATTTTTCGTCTTGCTTTCGGCTGGAAAAGAGAAGTGACTTAGTTTCTCTCCAGAATTTTCCATTGTGACTGGATATCATATCATTGCACTGCGCTTCCGTGCTCCCCCTCCTATCTCTGTGAAAGGAGAGAAAGCTGAGGATCCGCTCAAAGACACCCACGTCCGTGCACTCCCATCACAAGGACGGAATTGAAGGGAGAGAAGAGAGTCCCTAAAATACGTGAGTGTGAATGGAAGTTATAGCTGGAAGAATGTGTTCTCATCTTTCCAGCTCTTGTCATTACTATTGTATCACTCTATTGTGAGCTCCCTGCACACGGAAAAAAGGACTAAGCACTCTGTAATGCTTTTCTCCAGCAGTGTGTGTGCATCATGGAGTGGGGCACTACTTTTCTCATATCGGCTAGTATAGCTTCCGTCTCCCCACTTATCTATTTTTATGGGGAACTGAAGAAAAACCATGTCAAAGGGAAGGGAAAAGAGGCTTACTGGAGAAAGCAGAGGAGAAAGCTGCATCCATGATTACTCCATTTCTTTTTTCCTCGGTGGAGCTCCGTGCTCTGAGCATAAGCTATTTTTTCTATTGTACTGGAGAAAGAAATATTTTTCTGGGTGGACTTGCCAGAGTTGAAGAAGGAAAAAATTATTTTTGTAGGTAGGCAGTTGCAGTTGGCACAATGGAAGGAGCAGTAGAAATGAAAGGGCTTTATTAGTATCTTATTTTTGGATGAGTGGAAAAGGATCCATTATACGTTATTACATTTTATTATTAAAATGGAATTCTTCACCTCTGCTCGGCTCTCGATTTCAGCTCGGTTGAAATGGGATAAATAAGGAAGGTAAATTAATAAGGGAGCTTCCTTCGTAAAAAAAAGTAAGTCGGCTTCGCTTCTCCGTTCCATTTCCCGGAGGAGTAATACAGAAAGGAAACTTGATTTGGGAGTTGAAACTGTTTTGTTATTCCGATTTGATTTTGACTAATGAACAATGATTCCGCCGATTTAGTCGGAGGCGCGGTGTGTGTATTTCCCCTCCCATTAAAAGCACTTTTACTAGCGCTACTCATCTCTCCTCGAAGGTAATTTCACTTGTTTTACTGCTTTCCCTCACAGTCGGAGAGATGGTAGTAAAGCAAAAAGGATTTTTTTAGGTAGCCATACCCCCTCCTTATTTACATTGCATTAACGTCTCTCTCTCTCTCACTCTTCCTCCCCGCAGGTTTTCCCCTGTAGTTCTGGAGGAATCTATCAGGAAGTCTCTGTCCTAAATTAAAGTAATAAATCATGCAAGACATGGAGCAACGTTCCATGTAGTATTTAAATGCGGAGGATTTTCTCCTTGTGCGTTTCCGCCGCGAGACTCATTTCCCTCGCATTTTTTGTTGTCAGTTTAAGCCTCCACTACAGATCACCTCCACCTCGTCTGTCTCCTTTCCCTCCGTCCTCTCCCCAGAAATACAGGAAGCTGAAGGGAGGGAGAGCGGAACAAGCCAGCCTAAACATTTTCGGAGGGAAAGGCACATCCATTAATTTACATTTAAAAGGTGGTATTTCACCGCACAAAATTTTTGAGCCTCAAAAAGAGAAATCGGATTATTGCGGTGGAGAGGAACGAGCATAAAAAAGGTTAGAGCAATGTACAAAATAGATGCGGCCAGTTATGAAATTTGAGAGAGCTGAAAACACGCGTCCAATCCTAAAAAGTTTCGCCTTGACTTCCCTTTCAAGCTACAATATTTCTGCTATTTTTGCGGTAGCTTGTAGTGGGTCAATAGTCAAAAAGGAGAATGAGAGCGCTTTGACCACAACAAATAAAACTGGGAACTGGATTGGATCAGAATTAGCATAGAGCGGAGTCCTTTCTCCCTCAAAGAGGATATCTCGGAGTTGGGAAGCCAGCAAACATACCACCTTATTCATATCCAAAGGTATTTTTCACGGCCCCGCTTTTTTTGTGCTCTGCGGTTTCTCCTGGTTCTCCGTTGGTATTTACTTGGGAAAAAGATGATGCGGATGAGACGGAGAAGGATTTTCATTTAGGTATTTATTTATCCCTCATTTTAGCTGTTTGGGTAAGGAGAGAAAGAAAGAGCGCACAGCCAGCTTTAGGCTACATTCCCCTAAAAAAAGGATTTTGTACTCAGCCCAAGCTCATATGCATGATCTTGTGTGGAGACTTTCTGAAGGAGCTTGTTGAATGAGTGTCTTTTGTAGGGAGCTAGCAACAGAGTTCCAGGAAGTTTGAGTGAGTTGGAGTTTCCATCATTAAAGAATATTTTTGTCTTTGTTTAACTCCCGTTTTACTCGTTCCTCCAGGCACGAAGTTCGAAATGAGTCGCTCAAATGAATAATACAAATATTTCCGTCTTATCTTTTCTCCTCCTCTCCGCTAAACATTTGTGAGAGGAGAGAGGAGGCTCCCGTCCATATCCCACTTTTATTTATTTGCTGCCCTTTCAAAATGAAAATCTTTTCGAGTGCACATCCTCTTCCATAGTCTGTTGCTCAAAGGAGAAGTTGCGTTTGCAAGACTCGACAGCATTTAAATTGGGATTATGATGACCGTCCCAGCATAAAAGCATCTGCACACGAAAGTTTTCCTTTTTAATGATAAATTATAAAATATGTGATCCCGGAACATGCCTTTTGATGTATTGCCTAATGAGAAACTCCTTTTCCAAAAAAGTAAGTTATTTTTTTCTGTACAAAAAAATCTCCTCTCAACTTCATATCCGCTCTCTGCTCTGTACAAAAGTTGTGTCTGCTTTTTTTGTGCTGCGTATCTTTTTGAAGTTTTATTTCCCGCACCCCTTCATTCTCTCCCCATTTAACTCTGTAAACAGGAAAGGATTCCTCCTCTCATCTGCGCTCATTGAAAGAACAAATTTTGTGCGCTGTTTTCTTAATGAATGAAAAGCCAATTTCCTCACATACAGAAAAAGCAAAAAAACTTTTTTTTCCTGTGCAACTACACTCGTCCTACTCTACTCCATGTCTGGTGTCCTATCCCGAATAAAATAAACTTTTTTTTCTCTTTTCTCCTCTGATGAATCCAGCCCAAATAGCTCCCTTTACAACCACCACACCAGTTTACCTGTTTTTCTTCCCTTTCCCCAAAAAAATAAAAGTATAATAGGATAACTATCTACCTTCCTTTTTCCTTCCTATCTCAAAAGTTAACTTTTTTTCCTGGTCTGCCAAGACTTGATTTAGCTCGGGTTCACTTAAAGCAATTTTTTTTCGACGAGTTGGTGACCTCGCCATATCCACTGTAGTGCTCTTTTCTCCTTTTTTCCCTCTTCAAGAGTTTTTGTCGTTGCTTTTGATGGTTCATTTCCTCTCATTCCATTTAACCTCTGCCTCCCCATCAGGAAATGAATGACAACGTGTATTGTTGCAGACCCGTTTTTTTTCGTGGCTTGCTGGACAAATAACTTAAATGCACGGAAACCCTCCCCGTGCAAAAACAGAGTGGAACTGATGAATTGAATGAAAGGGAACGCGCTTCCTGATAATGGCATGTCTTCTAGTGTAACTTCTCCTCTCCACTTTCCACTTCCTTTTATTTTCTCCCACGCAAAAAGGAGAATTCTGAAAGAAAAAAAGAGAGCAAGTAGCAGCTTCAAAATAGATATATAAAAAAGTCGGAGGCTGGTGCGGCCACGTATCCACTTTTTTCCCTCTTTATTATTGTGTTTTATTATTACTATATTTTTTTTTCTCTTTCCTTTTCGAAAAAAAAAATGTGAGGACTGCTGTGTTTGCCGATGGGAGATGTGATAAAAGAAAAAATATATATATAAATGGGTGGGGTTGTACTGTCATAAGTTATCATTGTCCATATGTGACCTTCTTTATTTCAGGAGAGGAGTTTTTTTTCTTCTCTCTGTCAAGTTTGGCCAATTTTTTTTGGTGGCACAAAAGCCAAGGAAAAAAATAGATGAAGGAAGATGTGTGGACTTTTCCTCATTTCATGGCTCATTCTTCCCTGTCGGGAAGATATTTTCGTGGGGAGGGATGAGCTCAGGAAAAAAATAATATTTTTTTCGAAGACTGCCACTGCGACTTTAGTACAAACACTCCGGTAAAAATGGGAAGGTAATGGTGGAGGATAAAGTAATATTAATTTTTTTGTAGGGAGTGCTTGTACTAGTATGGCTGCAGCTGCCAAAATGTCAAAATAATGTGTATAGTGGACGGGTATTAGGTGTGCTTGTGAGCTATTTTGGAGGGCAGCTATATTAGATTTTAGAAGGGTAATTCCAGCAGTCTGCCGGATGTGAATGGCAGCAGATGACAAAAAAATGACTCTGTCCATTACACAACCTGGAATGGAACATAATTTGATAATGGAAATGATGGACATGAAATTAGAAGGCACAGTGTACACTAGTCCGGTGAGGAATGTGGGAGAAGTCAAGCTCCGCAGAGGATAGTGACAGTTGCGAAGTGCACTTGTCCATGCTGGACTCATATGCAGAGGAATGTGTCTCTCACTATCGGAAATTTTTCTATTATTGGCATCCCCTCTGCTTTTATTTCCAAGACAGATATGCTACCGACACTTGGATTGTATTCGTTGAATATTTTTTTGATTGAGGGAAAAATTATTTGAGCTGCAGCTGGCTCCACACGGTATTAGGGAAAAACGGACAAATGTCAGGAATGGAAGGTGGAATGGGAAAAGGAAAAACGCTGCAAAATTTACGAAAAACTTTTTTTTAGAGTGACATAAGTCCAAAAAATAATTTATCCTGTGATGGTATCACCAGTCACTTTGCTCTTGTACATAGAAAAATGAGAAAATGCATTGTTCCAGTTTCTAGTCGTGCTCCATGTTATATTAAGGTAGGGTCAAAGACATGACACTTTTGATAAATTTTTTTAGGGTAAAGTACGTGTGCTCGTGTGTGCACTGATAAACTGAAAAAGTGGACGTGCTTTCAGGGAATGAAACGTGCTAATCTTTCATATATCGCTATAGTCTACCCGAATTGAAAAGTTTCCCGGGTGGAATCAAAATTGCAAAATTCTTGGGGATGTTTAGCCGGGAAAGTACAAACTATTTACATTTAGCAAAAGTTTAATGGAAAATTCCACGAAAAAGTACTTTTTAATGTGGCGCTCTAAATAGGTATCCCCTCCAGGATGCTGCAAAAGTCAAGTTTGAGAATGTAACGTAATTTTTAATGCTTCAAATAAGGTCTTTGACATTGGAGCTAGATATTCTCATTATTTACTGAAAAATCTCAAATTTCTACAAAAAATGATAGTGCCAGTTGCCTTGTACTATTAGCTCCGGTTGAGAACGGATTTCATTTTGATTTTTTGTAAGGGAATCTCTGCACAAGATTAATCTCGCCTGACATCCGATTTTTTTCAAAAATGATACTTCCCCAACTCCTATTTTTGTCCAGACAAGCAGACAAAAATATATTTCCTTTCAATCCATGACTCCATTCCGCAGCAGAAATCTCAATGTGCCTTTTCCCCATCTGTCTCCAGAAGAAAGACTGCTGTCACGACATTATGACGTTTTTCCACTTCGACGAGCCCACCAACCCTGGAAAGATGGCCAAGAGGCTTCCACGCCAAAATCCTATCCTTCAGCATCCAAAAAAAACTTTTTTTTCTTTGAAAGTGCTCCTCCGAAAAAAATGGCAGGGAAGAGAACTCCCTTCTTCCCACTACTCCCATTTTTTCCTAAGTGTGCAACTGAAGGAAGCCCTGCAAGGTACTGAGGAACTTGTTCTCCACCTACGTCCTCACATCTCAAAATGGCCGAGAGCTACAACAATCCTCACTAAAAACCATCTCAACAAATTTTTTCCCTTTCCATTCTTCTTTTCTACAGGCTCTTCCTCACATCCAGAGTCATATTCTTCTCCAGAAAATAAAAACTACAACAGTTGTTACGGCACATTTCTTTTTTTTCTGGAGAGTAAACAAGCTGATCCTAGTGCCGTGCCTAACCTCTTCCTTTCACTTGGTGACTTTCACTCCCCAAAAAGATAAATAAAACGCTACAACAAGTCTGACAAAAAAGGACAAGGCACAAAAAAACGGCTGATGGCGGAGCTCTCTATTTGCTTCGACATCATCTCATCATCCGCCTCCTTCAGATAAAAAATATATTCTAACTTTGACTCTTTCTCTCGATTTTTTATCCCACAAACTAATGTCCACATCTCCCAAAAATATATACAATTCATGTCTTATTTAAGCTCACATTTCTCAATTCGATTGGGCTCGCCTTGAGATCGCCTTCCCCACTCAAGGAAAAGTAGAGACAAGAGTGAAGGGACATTGCCCAAAAATTGCAAGGCGCTAGGTCACATTAAAAAGTTACCTTGTAAGGAAATAAGTAGCTTTCTTCATTTCCTCTTTCTCTCCATTTTCCCAAGTAAGAGAGAATGGTGAGGAGTAGTAAGTCTAGTTATTGCATTGCATTTTCATCCAACTTCCGTACGCTTTCTGTCTTACTAGAAACTGGATTCAATTTTTTCTCTTTTTATTGCTCCTTTTTTTCTCTAGTACGGCTCACATACGAAATCTGACGGGGTATATATGGGGATGGCACGAAACACTTTATTTCTTGGTGGAGCTGGGTGCTCTGTGTTGTCTGCAAACTTGTCTGCCGGTTTTTTCCCCTCCTTTCCCATTCCACAATTTTTTTTCTATTTGCTTTTGCCAAAAATAGAAAAGAAAAAAGGAGAAGAAGCTGAATGCGCTGCCTCTCCTTTTATTTTATTCCTCTCAGTTACAAGTCAGGTTCCAAGCTTAAAAAATGTCAGCAAAGAAGCTGGTTATATAGTGATGACGATGATGATGGTGATTCCTCCTAGCTTGCATTTTCCATAGACAATTTCGGTATCAAGAATGGAATGATGACGATGCGTATATATTTCCACTCTGTAGTCGATTTATCGATCTTTCCTCCAAAAAATATATTTTTTTCCTTTCCTTTTCTCGATGGACAGTCAAGGGCTTCTTGTGAGGTTCGCTTTTGCTCTTTTTTTCTATTTTCACTCCAGCTCGAAGACAGCCATATAGCCTAGTAGTCATTATACGATTTTTTTCGGGCTCGTCATATGGTCGCTTTTTTGAAAAAAGGGTAAAAGATAAAAAGAATTACTTACATGTGCCTTTTTTCTCCGTTGTTTTCACTTCCCTCCTCAATTCTGTCGTGTAAATGTGCTTCCTAATAACTCCATTAAAGAGAAAAAAAGAGAAATAAGTTGGGAAAAAGGGAACCAGCTTCATAAGTTGAGTGCAGTCCCTTTTTTTCCTCACAAAAATAGAATTATTATGCTGGGGAGCAAGTCTCACTCACATTCAAAGAGAAAATGAAAATTTTCCCCGGCTAATTA
>JAHZND010001443.1:0-35391 GCA_027744115.1 Acrocyrtus sp. NNG-2020 | reverse complement strand
AAGAGCTCCCCTCTTGTTTTTCGAGATACCCTCCAGCATATTGAATCGTCGTCATTTTGTTAGCATTTGCATTAGTGCTGTACTCCTATACCATCATCATCTCCTGTTTTTCTCAGGCTCCATTTACTTCACCACTTTTTTTAGTCTCAGATCCGAGGCGACAATTATCTCATATTCTTTTCACGAAGAATGAAAACGCGTAATTCTCCAGAAAGCGACTGATCTAAGATTTATGATAGTCCTTCCTGCTTTTTCCTCACTTTTTAGCCAACAGCTCTTCCAGGAAAATATATCTTTCCTACTATATTCTTTATCGGCACAAATAACACAAAAAACCAGTTTCGTTCGTATTATTTTTTCAAACAAAAAACACTGTCATGCCGTTTATGTCAATGTCCTAAAGCCCTCCCAACTTCAAACTGGGGAATGGGCTGGCATGTGGATGTGAATAGTGAATATTTCCTCTACTCTGGGCTTTTGTCCTCATCCCCAATAAAAAACTATTACAGTCACATTCACCCTTATAGCTCGGCTATGTGGCTCTATTCTATTATCAATTTTTTTGGGTGTAATATCATTATTATTTGAAAATTCCAGTTGAGCATTACCGCCACCACCACCACCACCACGCGAATATTTTGGAGATCATTATAGCCCGTGTTTTAACATTCCAGAGAGTACTCTCTTTTTGCAGACTCCCTGTTACAATCCTTTTTTTCTCGGTGCGGCGCTGTACACATCTCTCATTTTTATGGGAAAATAGCGTGTGTATTTTATAGGGCAGATACCCCATCATTTTCATCATCATCACCGCCATCCCTATTTTTCCCTGTTCTCCCTTGATACGATAATAATCATCATCTGTCTTTTCAGGATCTACCGCCCATGACGAGAAAACGATTGATCTCCAATATACATGTATACGCCGCGCTGTACACCTCCAGAATCCCAAAAGCCATTCATTTCTCTCTTTTTCTCTCTTCTTTCTCGGCTGGAAGTAAAAATCCAAAAGGAAAAAAGAAAGACAGGATTCGATAAGGCTGAAAAATTCCGATTTGCCAATGTGTCCAGATCAATAAAAACGTTTAAGAAGAGCTTGACTTAGATATCCCCACTATCATCATATCGCAAAAAAACCTACAATATGCTATTACCACTGTGGCTCGGTGTGTGTATTGCATCCCGTTTTTTCGCCTCGCTAAGATGGAATTTTTCGCGAAACGTCGATCTGTCTCTTTCCTCCTCTCTCCTCAAATGACATCAACAAAAAGGAGGGTCGTTAACCATCTTTCGTGTTCGACTTCCACTATATTCCCGCTATCGATATATTGCAGTTCTTTTTTTTTAAAAAACGATAATAATCAGCTCTAAAAAATCGAGAAAAAAAAGTAAAAGGAAATTCCTACGCCGTTCTCTTTGCTATCACACCACCACAACCACACCGATCCTGTTAGCAACGTAGAACACGTCGTAATCGTTTCGGCATTGTGCGATATGGCTCCTTCCTGCCATGATATGACTTGGAGTATTGGTAATAAGCCCACGAACAAGAGCTCCAACCTCCAAACTCCCTCTCTAGAGAGGCTGCAAGATAGACAGGGTTTTTTTTGGTATGAACAAGTAAGATCCTAAATTTTTTATGTTTGCCATTACAACGACAAAAGAGAAATAGGTCAGTCAACTGTACACTTAAGCTGAACTTAATGCTTGTCCGTGAAACCTGTGTGAGAACTGAGAAGGGGAACAAAAGCGATGTATGAGGACTTCATATGTGCGTCACATTACAAAGGGTTCGATATATCATTAGTAAATGTGCGAGAGAAAGAGAGAGTATGCGTGTAAAATATTATTTTTAAAGCCATACTCTCCTACCCCACCAACGTGAGGGAAGCCAATAACTTCCCGTTGAGAAGTGAAGTAGTCACGAGAGAAGGAGAAAAAAAAATCTACAAAATAACTCTTCCCATGAAAAGTTCGCTAAAATGATTATATTTGAGGAAGGAATGAGATATGCACTTGGGTGGCCTGCACGCAGGATAAAGAAAATGCCTAAAAAGTTGATATCCGCTATATACAGATATAGAGGGAGAGATGATGTGACCTCACCTATTTCCATTTAAATGGCATTCCATACGGTTCCTAGCCTCAGCAAGAATGAATTGGAAGAGTGGACTATCCACTATCCAAACTAGTAAAAAAAATTGGAATGGGTTTTTTTCAGCACTTTTTTTTATAATGCAGTTAACAATGGCTGAGCAGAACCGATTAAACCTTGGGGACAGTATTAGAGCAGATATGCTGCAGTGCATGAGCAAGCAATCAATCTTGAAATAAGTACACTTTTAATGTCCTCCACGTAACAGCCGAGTTGGACAGCAATTATGCCGAGGAAAGAAACAGCCTCACTGTTCGCTTAGCTCAGCGACAAGTGTGATCAATTTTGTAGTTTATTGGGAGTAGTCCATCCGCCATCCGCGCCACGGAACAATGACCGGGAGGGAGAAAACGAGAGAAAAGTGTGCTATTGCTATCTCTCTATAGAAAACTAGTATATTGTGTGCTCATCGAAAATGAAGTGAAAACGGTTTTCCCCAAAATACGGCCACACAGTTAACTACGCTCCATCTGACTGACAACCGAATTAATTTGTGAGTTTTAGCTCTACATCCACATCCTGTCCAAAAAAAAGTTTTTCGGTTGTATTAATGGCACTGAAAGCTCCTCACCCTAATCATTACTATTACTATAGTGTGGGTATACAACGCGTGAATTTTGTTATTTACCGTATAGCAGAATAATGGGAAGCAATAAAAATGAAGCTGGTATAGTTTTAAATGAAAAAAATACATATTCCTGGAGCATTTTGTCACACTACAAAAGAGCAGGAAACTTGTCCACTTTTGGCTGGAATTAAACTGCTTCCTTCTAAATTTTTAATGTGTGAATGGAGTGCTCACCGTAGCCAAAAAGTTTTGACCTGTGACTGAATGAACCACGCATGTTATTTCCTTCCCAAAAAATTTCCTTCTTTTTTGGAGAGAGTCTACACCTCCTTCACTATTTACTGTTTTGGGAGGAGGAAGCAATACGATGAGAGCAGGGGAAAGATGGAGTTAAAAAGGCATTCATTTTGTTGATGGCCTTTGTTGCAACTATCCTTTTCATCAGTGGATGATGATGATAGTGATGATGAAGGCATGATCAGGATGATGGCGGTAGATCCCAGTGGCTTCTGTGTGTGGTGGCATGGTTGCCCATAACCAAACGTAATTTTCTGACCAGTTAGGCCAACTCTCCCAGAACGAAAAAAAAATGGATTATGTGAAAGGTTCTTCCTTTTCTCCCTACTAGAAACGCCTATTTAGCTATAAATGCATCTACACTGTGGTCATATACTTTTGGGTGGAAAAAGCAAAAAAAAAATCCTGTGCCGAAAACTAGATTAAGATTAAAGCCCGTAAATTTCCAACTTTTAGGCATTGCACTGTATGATGGCGGTAGATCCCAGTGGCTTCTGTGTGTGGTGGCATGGTTGCCCATAACCAAACGTAATTTTCTGACCAGTTAGGCCAACTCTCCCAGAACGAAGAAAAAAATGGATTATGTGAAAGGTTCTTCCTTTCTCCCTACTAGAAACGCCTATTTAGCTATAAATGCATCTACACTGTGGTCATATACGTTTTTGGTGGAAAAGCAAAAAAAAAATCCTGTGCCGAAAACTAGATTAAGATTAAAGCCCGTAAATTTCCAACTTTTAGGCATTGCACTGCATTGCTTTCCCTTTTTTTGTTGAAATCCTTTCCTATTTTTCCTCTGTGACTACATCGATGCAGCCATTCCCTCCCAACTTTGTATTTATTGTACTTCCCGAGAATAATTCTGATTCACTCGGCAAAACTTCAGGAAATAATGTTTTTAATGTTTTGGTTCCAGCAAAATGCAATATTGTCGGCTTCCCACTTTTTTTCCATCTACCTTTTGACCAACTGCTGGGATTCCTGTTCAAAGATACTTATAGAATGGAACGACCCCATTCCATGCCAGTGCTGTCTACACTCTATAACTGTGCTTTTCTTCTCCTCCTACTTATTAAGAGTTTTTTGTGTAGGATTCCCTAGTAGAAAAGCCACAAATTCCATATTCATCACCGCAGCCTTTTTGTTTTCCCCTTAGCTCGTGCACTCCGTATAATTTCAATGGCTTCGTGTAACACAATATGGGTCTTAGTTCCTCCTTGCTTTCGTAGTTTCGTGAAGCTTCCCATATTCTCCTGGCTTTAATTTAATGTGACAAGAAATAAAAGTGACCATTCTAGGATTCCCTATCACTTTCCCGATTCCCCATGAATCTTGAGAGCATACAATTTTTTTCTTGGTCGTGTTCCTAGCAAAAGGGCCCGCACATATACACAGTAAGCCGAATTCAATTAACTCACGTCTCAGTACAATGTCCCTGTCCGCACAACACAATTAAATGATGGCCTCGATAATTACATTTATGACCAACTTTATCACATTACGACTTGAACTAATTTAATCTTTCCTTTTCCATTCATGCACTCACACACGCCTTCCCTCTTTTGGCAAGTATGGAGCAAGCCTTTAATTAAATGCAGTGCTTTTTCTGATTTTTGTGAGTATTTTTGTGGCAAGAAGTAAGCACTCTCAGGTTATTCTTTTTTTTCGGAGAAGTCCAGCTTGGAGAAATTTTTTTTCTCTCCAAATCAATTATGCAATGCAAAGGAGTTTATAATCTGGCCGAGTCTTTCCTTTCAGCCATTTGGCGAGACTCTCATCCCGTTCGGGTTAGTGAAAATGTGAGGCAGTTCCAGCAGGTCGTAAATGTTAATGGAGGCAACAAAAGTAGTTATCTTGCAGTGCAGACAAAGGCAAAAATAGTGGCTGATAAAAGCCCAATATCATAGCGAATCTGGGTATATCGTCTTCTTCAAGAGATGGAGAGTGGGCAGTGGAAGATGCGTGAAAATGGAGAAATTCGAGGATGAATATGTACAAGAAAAAGTGATAATGAAGACGAAACTGTGGCTGATCCACTTTTCCCTCTTTTTCTCCGTTCCATTGACTTGCATAAATTGCAGTGCATATATGACTATATTGCATTTGCTACACTCATTCCGTTTCTAATGCCCCTTCCAAATGGGATCATTAGCAGGGCAAAATTGAGTAGAGAAGTTGCATAAAAAGTCGTTACTTCTGTCATCATCCTCATCATCAGCAGCTCATCTTCCATTGGCTATGTATGACCTAGCCTAACACAGGAAAGTGGCATTATTGCTTTTTATTACAAGGAAAAAAAGAGATACATTTTTTCGTTATCGTCATCACCCTACCATTTTCCTATCATTTTTTCGCACGTAAACTAACTACCAAAAAGTACAGAGAGAAAAGAGCCAACGACAGCCATGTAATTTTGCACGAGCCATTAGGGAGACAGTTTTTTTATGTGTTGGGTTGACTGAGCTGATTTGCAAGGATGGGAGTTGAGTTGACTCTTCCATTTTAATAAGATCCCATTCCTGTATTAAGTATTTTTGCTGGTGAAAGCGTACATTCCTGACTAGCGCCTAACGAGACATATAAATATATATATATATTTTTGTACTTGCAACTTGCAAAATATAATGTGCCAATGCATAGGTATATATACTCCCTGGAAATTGAACTCATCTTATCCACTTATTTTCTTCAACTTTTCCTAAGCACATCTCACTCAACCACTCTTATATTCCCTTTCGCATAAAAATGCAAATCGAGTAATATTTGCGGAGGAGTCGGTGAAGGGTGAAAGGGAAAAGGTTTTTAGTAAAAAGGAGAGCCTCTCTTTTTCCTTTAATGACATCACACAAAGCTATTACAAACTCATAAGTTACCATTAGCCTACGGAGTGTACAGCATACGGAATAATGTCCAAGGAAGATGCTTCAGAAATCATGAAATTTCTGGGAAGACGAGAGAGAATGAGAGCTTGTACGTGCCTATTTCCCCTTCTTCCTTTTTTTTCTCTTGTATGACGTGATCAACGAGTAACTAGCTCTTCCGCCGTTCCCGCCCGTTAGAACTCTTGTTCGTTAGTTATCTATTAACTTTATCATTTTGTTGAGAGAGTGCTGTCCTTGCATAGTAAGTGAGTAAATAATTCTTGGAAATATTTTTTTTGGAGATGCTACACTTAATTACGAACGAAAATTCATAGTTCTGGCATGACAGAGGCGGTAGATGATGGTGGTGGTGGTGGTGGTGGCGGCGCATATTGGACGCTATTAGCGCAAACGGGTGCTAGCTATACTTCCCTAATTGCAATTTAACCTTTGTCGCTTCCCGTTTTAATCGAATTTTCATGTGAGAAAAGGGAACCGGGACGTTTACTTATAGTGACATGTATAAGCTCCGCTGACGGAATGGGAGCGAGGCAGTTACATTACTACGGTGAAAGGTATCAGCACGAATGGGATGAACTAATGAGATGGGCAGATCGTGGTTTCCAGGAACACACTCTAATTTGAAACTCCAATAAAAAATGAAAATTGACTTGCGGAATCTTTTTTTTGATTACTTCAATGAGGAAAGGCAAGGCTTGAAAAAAGGTAAAGAAGTGAAAAGTTTTTTTAGGCAAAGTCGACAGAGTTCCGACCTCAGCCTCAGCGGCTCAGCGCATAAGTTCGTGACAGTTACGAGGATTTTGGTAATATAATGGTAAACAATTTTTGTCCTGAACACAATCAACTGCAAAATGTAATTGTTGAGTGTGGGTGTGATGACATTATTAGGTAAAAAGGAAAAATGAAATGGTAGGAAGAGGGTGTTTGCTGCACTAATGCAAAGTCGTCAAACAAGTAAATACGGGAAATGGGTCTCAACAAAACAGTCGTCAGAGTAAATCCTAAAAACCTCAAAAAATAATAAGATTATATCGTCGACAGTCTTCTTGTTAGTAAATAAAAACGGAAATTGAAATGTTAGTGTAAATAAACGAGGAATTATGAGGAGTGTTGTGTGGTCATTACTCAAGTAGAAAATAAAAAAGGAAGGAAGACGCGGAAAGCCATATCCTTGGTTGGCTTAGAGGAAGCAGCATATATTGTGGCTGCATTCCATCTGAACGTATTTTCCCATTTTTTTTGGCGATATGGCAAAAAAAAAGAAAAAGGGAATGGCAAGAAAAGACAAGTAAACTGAAATTCCTTACATTTTTCGCTCATTCTTTTCCGTCGGCACACTAAAATGATGATGATACAAACGATTAGGAATAAGACGATGGCAATTCCAACCACGGCAGCAATTATGATGACTTTGTCATCTGACAATGTTCTAATCCAGCTGGCACCTAGATAGCATCAAAAAAATTTGAATGTTATTAGACTCTCCTTCAAAAAATATTTTTTAATAATTTCCTTCCAATAAAAAAAGTCGATTGAAAGGGTATAAAAGAAGTGAAAAAGCGAATATTTAATATGCCGAAATGTTTAATAAAAAGGAGAAAAATATTTTACAGATATCAAAAGCGAGTGTTTTTTAATTTCGCGGATAAACTGGCAAAGATGGATCTATTCTGGTCTGACAAAAGCAGGAAAAAATTCAACTTGAGGAGCTACGGCTGGCGCAATTATTCAGGCCAGAAAGGAAAACTGCTTGGTGACATGTTTACGTATACTTAAAGCTTCAAGGTTACAATTTGATTGTTTCCAAAAAAATATGTGGATATGCATGGACCAACCCACGCGGAAAAGAAAACAAACACCGATTCAAGATTGAAATTTAAATGAGGAGTGTATCTGGAGCTGAATTGTTTATGGAGAATTGAGGGGAAATGAATGCGCTAGTTTCTCGGTGAAAGTAGTGAAAGCGGATAAGCGAAGGACAGGATATATGAAGCGCTGTGATAATAAAAAAAATATTTTTTAATGAAGCTTCCATCTCGCATCTCTGTTTGCTCTAACCTACTCTTCCTCTCAAGCGAATGTGGAGGCCAAGGTTGCGAACACTGTTTGTTTGCTTTTACCTTTAATAAATGCATGTGGCAAGTGAGCATACAACAGAAAAAAAATCATAAATGCTTCTCCAAGGAAAGGAAAGAGAGGGCAAACTTAAATAAATTATTTGATTCACTCAAGCTACATACGTCACTACTTTCCCCTTTACAACTCGATAAAACGAAATCAGCCAGTTTCTTATTTCTTCTGCTAAAGAGTGGAAAAGCCGTTTTTCGAGAGAGTGGCTTAACGAGTTGGAGCGTGAGCAATTACAAATAGTATAAATCCTTTAAATGCATCTTGTCATATTTTTTGTGCGCGTTTCTCATCCATTCCTTTCCTGCAGCTGATCACCCTTGCTCAATCCATTATGCAATATGCAGTTAAAAGGGAGAGAACGAGAGCGTTTTAATCACCTTCAGCTCTCTCGTAAAATATACGTTCCATTTGCATTTCCATCTAACAAGTAAAAAGGGGAGAAAATTTTGAGAAGGAATAAAGTGAAAACTTTTATTTGCTTCCTTACTACTTTTCTTCGCCGCTTTATTTGGAAAGGTAAGCAAAGTGAAACTGTTTGAACTTTTTTAGCTACATTTGCTGTTTATACTGCACAGTTTATTTAAATGCAGCGTTCTCCAACTCATTCGGATTTCTAATTAACACAAAAAACTTTTTATTGCTTAATATGCAAAGCAACTTTCACAAATAATTTTTTTTCTCTTGTGAACACCTTTGTTGCTCACGCTCATACATTTTAAAGTAAAAATTCTTTTAATACAGGGTAGGGAGCAGGTAGGCGTGTGCGCCCAATCAACTTTCCTACAACATTTTATTAACAAATTTTTTACATGTTTTCCTTTCATTTTTTTTCTTTTTTAAAAGCAACAAGCAACCTGCCAATACAGATCAATGCGTGGGTAGTCAAGCACGCTATACATCTAATGGCAACTCTGACACGGCCCATGCAAGACATCAAACAATTTCGTAAAAAGGGGCTAATTGAAAACAGCGAGGTAGCCAGGCAAAGCATACTTCGAATAAAATTCTGAAAAAATAGTATATCCCATAGTAGAATAATAATCAATTAGGGAATTCCGCGTAGAGGACAAATGCAATTATAAAGCGGTAAAAAGTTTCCAAGAAAAAAAATATTTTTTTTTCAAAGGATTCATATACCTTCAGTTCTACTACTTTTCTCCAAAGAAGCAACTGCACAATTTTTTTATGTTACACGATGATCAGTGAAATATGGTGTGTTGTAGGCATGTAAGGATATTCCAATAGAGCGGCAGACACAAAGACAAAGACAATGTTTAAAGTAGAAAAAAATTAAAGCAATGTAAGAGAAAATGTGTTCACTCACGTGATTTTTCCCGTATAATAAAATATTTTATAATAAAAATAGTTCGTGTAAAGTTCGTGAAATTAGGCATTTATCATAGGTATAATGTACTCTGTGATTTGCTTTTCATTTTCTATATACTAAAAAGTTATCACCATCACCAGCTCACAAAAACATCACAAGACCAATGCACACAAGCAGAAGATTTTGCAGTTGTTTGGCATAAGGCTAGTAAAATGAGGGAACGGAGTTTCTTACCTGTTATAACTCTTTCGCAAGGGGCTGACATCCCAATTGAGTTGTTGGCAAAGCATTTGTACTTGCCAAAGTAATCTTGATTAATAATTAATGTAATACTACTGGAAAGTCCTTTGCTCTTTACGTTTTCAGTGTACGTCCTGTTCTCCAGCATCCAGAGAAAGTCCACCTCTCCTGGATTAGCTTCCACCTCACAGACTAGAAGCAGGTCATCGCCGTCCTCCTTTGGAGTTATTGTACATTCGGGTGCAACTGTGAAAGGATAAAAAATGGAACGGGGTCGCCGGTAAGTTTAAGTTTTTTTCTTATATCTTGTAAAATTTACCACCTTTTTTGTGGATTATTCGCGTGGGAAAAAAAGTGTTTATTCTTTTATTCTTACATTGCACATTCATTACGGTCTTTGTCGATATATTTCCATGCCTGTTTGCAGCGACACACTCATAATCACCAGCTTTCGATCTGGTGAGTTTGTGGTCGAGAAAGAGCACGGCGCTGCTGGACACTGTTTGGTTCTCAAACTTCCAAATGTAGCTCGGCTCTGGGAAGCCTTTCGCCGTGCAGGTGACTTTGTCCGGATACTCGTTTTCAACCACGTTTATCGTCAGAGATGAGACACTAACTTGCTCGGGTGGATCTGTGTGCAGTAAAAAAACAACAAAGAGAAAAGGAATAAGCAATTTCACACAAAAACTTTGTCCGGCTGCTCTCCGCTTATTTTACCCTGATGACCAGTCCACCGTATGTTTGTGCAATCATACATTTCCATGAAAAAAAGTCCAAGGTTGCTGTTGCTGGAGAGAGGTAAAAGTGGTTCAATGTCTCAGCATCTTCTCTCCGCTTTTCAGTTTAACTGTGCTAATACCGCATTTTGCCCTTCTCAATATCCCCATTTACTACGATCTATTTACTAAAATGCAATTGAGCTCACAAGGCCAAAGCAACTCAGCATAAAAGGGACATTCCGGACAACAATGGGAGTTTCGGGCCTATATGGAGATGACATGCCATTTACGTGCAGCCAGCGTTTGGACTTTGTCCACAATACTATGTCCCTTTCAACGAAAATTCGACAACCCCGTTCCACTTCACATTTCACAGAGTTTCTCTGAAAAAGTTTATCATTTGCCGATTCACTTGCCACGAGAGGAATAATGTAATCATGCTTGAATGAAACTTTTCCTCCGTTTATACCCATCCAACTAACCTATTCCTCTCCTTACATAAAGCTGAAGGCCGTTTATGCTGGAGGCACCGTGCAATGGAGGCAAGGGATACGTAGTAGACAAGTAGATACATAAACGTATATGTATATTTACTTTACTCTTTAAATGCATTTAATTTTAGATCCTACTCATTTGTATGCCTAGAAAGTGTTCGTGCTTTTGTGTCAGAATTGGAATTGTGTCGGTCAGACTTTTCCATTTTCCACTTTAGCAATTTAGCATGTCGCCACATATTTTTTTTACTTTTGGGGAAAGGCGTGCAGTGCGTGTGTCTGTAGCTATTATGCCCATGCATAATATCCTACAGGTTCATCATTTTAAGTTTTCTTTTGTGGTTCGGTTTTGTCACGTTTTCTTCTCCATCTTCGCCATCACATAATTTGCACTGATTTTCGACTCTTTTTTTTACTAAAAGACAACCCCACTCCACTTTAATCAAACTAGTGTAGATACATTCTTTCCTTGCCGCTGCTTCCCTTTTAGTTACATCTATGCCTACTTAAATAATTCTTTAAAATAATAAAATAGAGAATGGCGTTGTAGCTACTCAAACAGCTGTTAATTTTCAAAAGTATGCTGCACAATTTCTTCAGTTGCTCGAGCAAACTCGTAAGCAGGACTTCATTTAAAAATTTAATACTTCTGTCTTGTCTTAATTTGTAAAGTAAAGCGTGTGTTATATTTAAAATGTTAACATATCGTCATCCGATTCTGCCGTCATGATGGCAGAATGCTGATTTCTTGAGTTCGCTATTAGAGTGCATAGAAGAAGAAAAAACATCCTGGATTTTTTACTAAAACATGTCATGCATAACACTACGGACTTCCCGGAACATGTAGAAATTTCCCCTTCCAAGAAAAAAAATACATGCAACTATTGCAGCTCCTCTTTGATCGTTGTCGTTGCGGAACTTTTTACAACTCTTATTACTGCTTCGACCAGCAGCAACTCAAGTGGAAACTTTGTAACGACTTTTTTTATACTTCAGACATATTTCTATTCCTATTGCAACCACTTCATACTTCTAGGTATGGGGTTTCAGTTGGGGTAGGCAGCCTACCGTTGAGCTTTATTCGCATGTTTTAAGATCGTTATAACGATGAACAATTTACCCCGCTAATGCCTCTTGTACTCTAACTTCCATCTCTCCTTCTTCCGTCCGCACACTCACAATCAGAAAAAGTTGGAAACTTTTTTTTCTTCAGTCACCAAATTATGCCACTAGCGTAGTAAACTCCGCTACACCGGAATATTTAGGGGGTGTCAGCTTGTCAAAAAATACAAATAGAGAGGGTAGTTTTCTGAAATGTATTCTCGAGTTTGTCTACCTAGCAAATATATATTTTTGTAACTTTCCCATTTGGGGTTTGTAGTTGTGTAGGTGCACATCTTATTACGTGTCCCATCAAATTTTTTTCACTCTTCTCATTATCATAATTCGCATAGTTAACCCTGAAAAAATTAATTTTTTGAAAGTTGAGCACTGATGACTTTCCGCCTGTCTCCATTAAAAATTTCTTATGGAGATTGTTATACATGCTGAAATGCACGCGAATGACATGAGCGAAGCAGACATGTCGCTGGTAATATCGTGGAACATCTTATATGTACATTTTTATGGAGCGCATGATGATGATGAGCCCAAAAGAAAATTACTTAAAAGGGTTGGGGGAGTCGTCGGCAAGTTACAAAAATGTTTTCCTTTTCTCTCCCTGAACCCAGAATGATACGTGCTTTTTCATCGCAAAACTCATTTACTCCCGGTAATATTCTGAGAGCTGGCAGTTGCCGGTCCCGGTATGTACCATTTTGTGAGAACGTAAAAGAAACTCTTTTAAAAAGTGAATGTCGAGCGCAGTGAAAATATTAAAAAATGGAGAGGAACTTACACTCAACACGGAAGTAAGTTGTACTTGCAACACCCGCTCCAACGCTGTTCGAGGTGCTTTGACATGTGTAATTGGCATTATCATGCAAACGATCCAGTTGCCCGTTGGGCCACGCCGTCAAATTCCAAGTGAGGGTGGACAACACCGACTCAAAATCACTCTTGGCTGGGTCCGGTGGTAATGTGCTCGTCTTGATGGAGTAGTACTCCGATTCTCCAAGGGGCAGTCCATTTTTCAGCCAGACGATCTCGCACAATGGAAAGCACTCCACTTGGCAGGACAGCGACACATCCTTCGACGTAAACAGGGCGCCCGTATACGGAGTCAGCCGTTGGATAAACGTTGGCGGTGCTGAAAAAAAGACAAACAGTTGAAAATAACGCCGACCTTGAACCTTACTTAACTTTAACAATCCCTGCACCAAACTAGAAAATGATTCAATTAGCAAGTTTATTGTTGTGCCTGGTGGGCAAACGGCAAAAATTTCGGGGTAGTTTAGGATTGCACAAGTAGGCCACATTTATTATTAACTAGAGTCAACTTTCCGTCGTAGCGAAGAGAAACCAGTGCCATTATTTTCTCCTGTGAAAATCCTTGTTCTCCCCCATTTCAGCCAGAAAAATGGCATTTTGGCTAGACCAATATTAGGCAGCTTTTTTGCAAATTTTACTAAATCATGCCATTCTCTCATCACGGCCTAGCAATTTTCTACCAGGGAAATCATTAACCCACCCCACAAGTGTAACGATCTACTATTGGCAAACGAGAGTTAAAATTGCAATAAAGTTTACTCTCATTTCCCCTCTCACACAAGTAATTTGGCAGGGAATGAGAGTAGCCAAAACGTTTCTCTTAGCTTTGCCCTCCTTCCCTCACAAATTATGCATAAACATCGTATGGCAAACCCATTCCCATCACCATCATCAATAAAGGTTCGCCAAACTCCCATTCTCCGTGCAGGGAAAATCACAAGCGACTCCTCTCCAAATAACTGTATCAAAAAAATCTCCACTCCAGCCATGAATAAACATATCGACCTTAGGAAAAGGCACTCGGTCCGTTCACCACCAAAAAATATATCTACTCTCAGCTCCACTTCCACACAGTTTTTTCCATTTTCCTCATTTAGGGTATAACCGAACGAGAAAAAAACGGGCGAAATGAGAAAGGAGCAGAATAACGTCCTACTTTCTAAAATACAATATTACTTTTTTCCTCTTCTCCTCCCTTCCGTTCAAGTTGGCAATGAAACAGAAATGGGAGTCAAGTCTTCGGTTGACAACAACTTAAAAAAAGTAGTCACCAATTTCCCATTCTTTTTGCTATCTTGAGTGAAAATCTCTTTTTCCCTGTGTTTAAGCAAAAAACATATATAATGTCACATATATAAGTTACAGCGAAAAGAAAAAAAAATATCCAAACCATTTTTTTTACTAGCGTCCAGTCAACTTTTTTTTCCTGCTCTCTTCTTAGCTGAACACGCATAATGGACTTTTTTCCCTCTCTCTCTCTTTCTCTTCTCTTCATTCGTCTAGTGAAGTCTTAGTCATCGTCATCGTCATCACACATCTCATTCTGCCTTCAGTAGTAGAGAATAGGACTTTTTTCGTCTATCTCAGTTTTTGGTAGTGTTGTTATGGTTCAGTGCTATCTGAAGAGCTACTTCATCTACTTAAAGGTATATATGGGTAGGGCTTTCTCCACTTTCAAACTAAGATTTCTTTCTATCTATGCTCGCAAGAGCACATTATGTTTGGCTTTTTTTCTTATCCATTCGTCCAAAAAAAAGTCCACACAGAAATGTATCACTATTGCAATATCACAATCGCAATCGCCACACAAGAGAGCATACTACTTGCAGGCAGTAACCGTACAATCTTGATAGCAAATAGCCCATGCCAGACTAGACCGCACTCACATCAACATCAACCAATAACAGGAGAAAAAGAGGAGAGTAAAAGCAGAAAATAAATACAAAGACATAGAAAAAAATTTCTCCTTTAAAAATACCTTTCTATGTATGTAACTAATCGAGGGAAAAAGCAATTTCTAAGAAGTAAGGAAAAAAAGGGAAGATAGACAAGTGAAAAAAAAGACTAGTGTTCTCCTACCCTCTTACGTTTTACGTGGTTACGTGTATAGATATATATTTTTGGGAGGATGGCTCAGTTTTTTGTAAAATGGAGGATGAGAAGGAGAGGAAAGATGAAAAGGAGATAAGCAAAACTGTTTCTAGTTCATTTGCTCAGAACGAAATAAATGTGTTCCGTGAGGAGAGGACGAGGAAGAAGAAGGGAAAGGATGTGAGTGCTTACGGAAAAAAAGGAGAAAATATTGGAACAGCGGTAAAGTGTGGGCAGTGGTGGTCAAGCGACGAGAAAGATAGAAATAAAAATCATTGTTTTTCTCAAAATGTACAATATGTCTTGTGTACGGAATAAGGTATATCAGATATCAGGAGCGGAAAGTTTACACTGAAACAACGTAATTATCTTCCGCTGGCGAAAGTAATATGAGAGAAGGACGAAGATGAAACTTATTTTTTTTGAAGAGGGAACGCTCGTGTACTTCTCTGTCTGTTTTGAAAGGAAAAAAATTTTGCGTTGTTTGGTGAAATAAAGATCAATCGAAACAAAAAATATAATACGCAGTTTTCCAGAAATGTTTTTTATTGATAAAAGAGCTATTTACTTAGGGAAAATGAGAGCACCAATCAAAAACTAGTTGGATGACCAGTCGAGAAAAACATGTAGTTTTATTGTAGAATATTCCCTTGAAGAAAATATGGAGAATAAATTGCAATACTATGAAGAAAAAAGCGAAATCTTTTATTTGTAAAATATTGAAATTCGAGGAGGAAAGCAAAAGATTGTATTTTGTTGAGATGCTTCCATCATTTATTTTGAAATAGGTATATTCGGCTGCACGTTAAGCAAATATGTACTCTCATCAGTCCACGCTAAATTCACCCGAAACAATATGAGCAGCGTAATAAGCACAGTTGTATAAATCCTGGAAAAAGAGACGGTCAAAGTAAACAAACATCACAATTTTCAAGTAAGGAGAAAGCTGGAATAATAATTTTTTCTTTGGAAAGTGTTTAGGTATTAAGTAAATAATGGCCTATTCGCAAGAAAAAAATATATTCCAATACGGCCAATCAGAAACAGATATGTTTTGTTTGCTGTCTAGCATAATTTTACTGGAGTGGGAGATGAGCTGGTACTCAAAAAAACGGAAATGTTGGCGTGTACATAAAAAATAATGAGGATTAACTACACCAAGCAAGCGCTTATAGCGAGAAATGTTTCCATCACTAGTTTCATTATCGCAGATCAATTCAACTTGTCTGGCCTTCACGGTGAGTGTTGATGTGAATGGGAAGCATAAAATATCACATTTTACTTTTATTTGGAATATGAGGACGGAAAGTTGCTGGACGTTTTTTTTGCAGCAGACAGACAGACATAAAAAATATATTCAAGGCTTCATTATCTTCACTAGTGTAAAGTGAAAACTTCGTTTTCCGCTTTGCCTGATTTTGATGGTGATGGTGAGTCATATTCCGGTGCATATATCGGTACATGGTACATACGCCCAAAAAATAATAATTTGAGAGTGGCATTCGCTCCCTAGGACTGCTACGCATTTGCGTTTATCGGATCACATCACATCACTTGATATTGCATCATGATGAGGTGCTCTAGCTTGTAAGGAAATGAAATCCAATAAATGATTGGAGCAACGCATAATCCTGTTTCGTGTACTATTTCAGCATTCAATTCAACATTCAACCCTTTCACTCCACCATCCTTTTTTCCCTATCTTCACTTTCAAAATATTTCACGGATCTAGAAAGCTAAAATCCTAGAAAATTTTATTTATGTGGATGTCGAATGTAAAGAGGAAATTTAAAAAGTGCACGTGTGTATTTGTAAAATGGGAGCTGAATGCCTTCTTCAAAGTAGGAATCTGAGCGTAGTCCATGTAACTAATCCCCTGTTTTGTAAACAAGCTTATTTCCAGTCATTCCATTTCATGTCTGATTGAACAGAACGGAATTCCATCTATGAGGATGCAAAATAGGGAGCTCTGTGTAGAAGGAACTGGTTTATTTCATGGCCAATGCTGACTGAGCTAATTAACCTCTTATGAAAGGAAATGAAATAATCGCTTAAATCCTTCCTTCCCACTTAGCTTGCGTTGATCACTCATGAATTTTCAGTTGCAATTGCAAGGAAGGAGCTCCAAGTTTTCTCCAAATGTATATCCATCTTGCATCCTACAGACCCAGCAGCCAGACCACTATAATCCTCCGCTTACGTTCATGATAAAGCTCGCTAATCCAACCACACAAATTCCAATTTTGTGCAACTTCCTCCAATTAATTCCGCGAAACTATTCAATGAGCGCAATTATTTCCTATCTTTCACCGCACAACCCCCGAAAAAACGATTTCCTACGAATTGGATGATTACAGAAATGCTCCTTTTAAGCCTCTCCACTCTCTCTGCTTCCTGCCCACCCACACACAACTCATAAAAACGGCTCTACCAAAGTCCTCGAAAATGCCAAACTTTTTTATATCCCCAAAAGTCAATCGATTTCATTTCCCAAAGAAAAAAATATTATATTTCCATGTAAAAGGGCCGTTGTACATAAATTACACATTAACGCTCCTTTTAGCTCTCTCACTCCCTCTCTTTTTTTATACTTTTCCTCCCTCACGCGCTAAGTCCCTTTACAAGGTTTTTTTCTTGACATGTGGGCGAATTTCTTCTGCTAAGCTACTACTGCAAAAGTTGCATTTTCTCTTTCTTGTAACACGCCCAAACAACCTCAATATCCCAATCAAGCCGCGGACAATTCTGCTGAAAGAGTTAAAAAGGGGAAAAAGAAAAGAAGGTGGGAAACAGATATTACTTCTCTCTCTCTAGGATATTACATGAGGGGCTCCACACACTTTCACGTTTCGATCATATCATCATATCTTTAGCTGTACACACTTTTCCACACAGCCAAAAAATGAATGGTTTTGGTTTTCACAGAAAAAAAGAGAAAATGCTTTTCTCTGCTCTTTCACTTTATTCCAACATTTTGGCTCACAGCTCAAGCCATTGCCACTATAGTACAAGCAGAAAAAAATAGTTATATTTTTCTGCTCTCTCTCCATTGAAAAAATAACGATATAAAACAAGATATACACTTACACTACACACACGAGCGTATTCATATACGCAGTATGTGAAGTGTGAAAGTAATGAGATAAGGGGATTATGTTGCCAAAGGCAAAGGGGCTTCCACCGTGCGAGAGATATGTGCGGTGGAAAGGAGAAGAGAGGAAAAGGGAAAAATACGCAATCTTCGGTCTTTTTTATTTTTATGACTTCCTTGTGTTCACACCGAAAAAAAACTAGCTTTCTCCTTTTTCACTTCAGCTATGTGTATGGATGGGGAAGAAGATGAGGGAAATTTCATATATAAAATGCGATCCTTTTCCCTCGCACATTCCATTTTTTAGATGCCATTTCCCACGCATAAGATGAATCTTTATATGTTCGGAGTATAATAGTGGAAAAAATATAATAAGTAATAATAATCATAACATTATCTCCGCAGAAATATCTTATTCGATGGTGACGTGCGAAAAAAACCGTAATATTGAGAGGGGACATGTATACTTGCTGATAAAAAAAACTTTTTGGATTCCTTTTCCGAAATGTGAATGATGAGGGGTAGTAGAGGCAACAAAAAAATCGTTCCTTTTCATCATCGTCATCACTCGAGTTTTGCTTATGTGGTTTTTACTAACATGCCTTTTTTAGTTTGTGGTTTGGTTTCTCTTTGGAGCTTACCGTATACGTCGATAATTTGGTAGCCAGGTTCTCCGAAGTAAGTTGTATTTGCAGCGTTCACTGCCTGACAGCTAAAGTTTGCTCGGGTTTCCAGTGACACTGGATAAACGGTCCAATTGAATGATGTGACGTCCGATTGCACATGTGTTCCCCGCATCCATCTATACGTTTTGGCGACGGGATTTCCCAACTCGCTCACGATACAGTGCATGGTCAGAGCTTGACCCTTTACCACCACAACAGGATCAAATTGAAGTATTGCTGGACCAGGGGCATCTAAAAATGTAAATATGGGAAAAGGAAAAAATGTGGTAATGAATAAATAAAACAGAGTGTAAATCATATCCTCCCACTTCACATTTGTAATTCATGAAGGTTATCTACTATTTCTAGGAAAGTATATTTTTGGAGTTTTGGAGAAAAAAGCTAGTGAAAGGGGAGTAGCATGTACTGACGTGACCAACTTATTTATTGCTTAATATCGAAAGGAAAGTTAAAAAAAAGAAGTTTTTGAAGGAAGGTTTAGTGCGTGACTTACAGTAGACGTCAAGAGTCGCAGGCTCGGACATTGGGCCCCAGCCAGCCTCGTTTAGCCCACGACAGGTGTAGTTCCCCATGAAGTTGCGCTGGACCCGCTCTAGCAGTAACTTGCTTGGATCAATGTCACACAGTTCGGAGCCTACGACTTCTATCTCCGGAGTTGGTGTCGTGAAGGTGGAGTTTGGACAGTCGGGGAGCTCCTTCAATAATACACCGCCGTTGTACCATCGGACACGCTGCAGTATTGCTGGGTTCCCGGAGCTCACTCCACATGTCAGGGTGACGTTCACCTTGTCTTTCTCGTGCACTGTACGGCTCATACGGCCATACATTGTCAAGTTAACCAGAGGTTTATCTGTAGAACGAGATCACAATAAAAAATACGATGATAGCTTGATATAGAAACCGTCATTGTAAAAATGACAACCTTTTTCCCCATTCAAGTCATACTTCTGAAAAGATGAATTGTGTACACAATTCTTTAAAAAAAATGTGTGGAGGCGGACTTGACATCCCTATGAATTTATAAACTTATAAGAATGGTGGAGAGAATTTAATTTTTTTATTCTTTTAACAAACTTTTTTCACACAGCTAACAATGGGAAGAAGAGACCAGTTATGAAAAATTGAATGGATTTTTTTTGTGCTGTGGGGAACTTTTGTTCTTATTCAGAATGTGGGAACAGGACGAGGAAATCTCAAAGGTCTCCATTAAAATATCAACATTACAAGTCAACATTGTCTTTCTAAATAGAGAAAAAAATCGGTTGAAAATGCTCATTTTCTTGAAATGACAGTGTCTTCTATACGACGTATATGAACAATTGCGCTTCTGGCAAGAAACGCGCTCACTGTCCACAAGCTAGTTCCATTGACAGAAAAAGAATCCAAGACGAAAGTTATATCCAACTCCCACGTCGACTTTTCCTAACAATTTTTAGCAGCTTTCACTTCATTTCGCTGCTTTCAGTCGTTTCTATCTATGAACAAGTGATGAAGTTACGTGATGAAACTGTTTCTAACAGAATATTATTTTGAAAAGGTACTTTTCCCTTCTGCATCGTCACCATTTTTCCGGCTAGATTAAGCTTCGCTAGAAGAAAAAAATGAGAGTAGGAAAAAGTTTCGTCTCGTTTCTTCTTTTTTTTTAAAAAAAAAGTTTTGTCGTCTTTCAACATCTCATCTTTTTTCACGCTTGAGGCAGCTTCGCAGCTTATACAGAACAAGACAAAAATCTTCACTTTCCATCTTTTATCTGATCATATTGACCTACTTTAAAGTTTCTTTATTATACTTTAGATTCATCTAACTTTAGTTCCTGTTGCACCCAAAAGGGTTGATTAAGTAGGAATAGGAATATCTCAAAAAAAGAGCTTTTTAAGTTGGAAAGACCCTTATGACTAATAAAACGAGATATATTAAATTCGATCAAATATCAAAATGTATGTTGCACGTTTCAACACACATATTCGAATGAGACTAATTTAACGCCGCTCAAAAATTATTATTATAGTTTATATACTTATTAACGGAAGATGCTGAATTGGAACGTGTCTAGGCTAAAGTACTAAGGCTAATGTTAGGTATATTTGGAAGGAAGTAGTATACAATACTTACACAGAACGTTGATGTATGCCTTCATTTCAGACTCTGTTGTCCCAACCTCATTCTGAACAACACAGGAATACACTCCTAGATCTTTTTTCGACACATTCTTGACCAGTAAAGATGGTTCCAGAGTGGTCCCGCCATCATAGAAGTTGGGGTCAGTAACGTCAATCAAGTTTCCATTCCTATACCTGTAAAATAAATATAGCATAAATTATGGTATTTGCTAAACAAAATATCTAATTAATTATTACAAAGTTTTATTTCTACATTTCAACAAAATAGGTTATGAGGAAGTCGCGGGGAAAGTATTCATGACATTATTAAACCCTTTTCATCTTTTCAAGAAAATTTATTTAGAAAATCTTCATAATATTTGTGAAGTACACAAAGGCGAAAGATCTGTGATGGAAAATACGTTTTTTCTTTCATTTTCTTATTACATCGCAACAAGCTAGCGACCACCACTACACTGTTTGCTGTAAGCATAATAAAAGTGTGCACCCACACGAGAACCGTTATTGTTAGCTCACTCTTCCGCGACTAGCAAAAGTAAGAGAAAAAAATGAAAATGTACGGAAAGCGGACCTCTTCTGCTAATACAGAACAACCATTGCTTTCTCTCTCAGGATGATCCTTGTCAAGAAGTGATGGATAGCTTGGTTTACGCCCTCCACAAAAACACTACGCTTTCCACCATCGGCATCATTATCATTGGTACGGTTCACTCAGTTAGAACGGGACAGCGAAAAAGTTTCACATTATTTACGAAAAAAATACATATAAGCTAGAGAAAACCTTTTTCCATTCATGTGATCACGGTGTACTTAGCAAGAGCAAATATAAGTCTGGACAAGGGAGCGAAAAGGAGAGGGAAAGGAGCACAAATAAACATAAACCAACACAAACACACGCAACGACAATGATGATGATGACAACGAGGGAGATTTTTTGATCAATTGTTTGTTGCCTGTCTCGTGTTGCTCTTGCTGTTTGCGTAGTTTTTCTCTTAGAGCTAAAATGTAATGGCATTTCCTTTCATTTGTTTACATAGACTAGGAGGAAAAAGAGGAGGACAGTAAACAGTAAAGTCATTATTGTAGTTTTCATTAAACTTCTAGACCTTACCCCTTTCTGCTACAGTGGAGGGAAGGAAAAAATGATTGAATTCTCTAATCTGCTCCCTCATTTGTGGTACTAGCCAACTCATTAATTATATATACTTTTTAGAGTGGACAGTTTCATTTTAGTCCTAGCGTGGGGTAAAAAAAATTGTGTCGTTTTGCTACCAATAATTGTACCGATTACCAATACCGACAAGAGGATCTTTTTTTAGAAATTGGTAGAAATAGAAGTTCAATATAATTTTTTTACTACAAAAAAGAATGCCAAAGTATATGGTCAATATAAAGAGACAAATGTTTCCTTCAGTGGCCCCATTCACTTCCAGGGGAGGCTATAAGGATGAAAGAAGCGTAAAAATTCATGTAGTGTGAAGACTCAACAGCACGTGCTAGACGAGCACTGGAGCTGCGTGAATTTGAGCCGGATAAGGACACGGACATTGTCAAACTATTTCCTTCAATCTTATGCAGTGACAACGAGTGGCATTCCAGAGATTTCCAGACTGCCTTTTTCCGTCACTGCATTGTCACAACACCGCCGCGGCCGTCATCACCCAAGCCTGTCACTCTCTATTCGGAGGATTGTTATTGTTATTATTACTGGAGCCACAATCGTCATCATTTATTTCCCCGTGCTTCCTGGCCTGCACTGCTCCACAAAAAAAATAGGCTCTGCCACTCTGCTTGTATTCCGAAATCCTTTCCAAAAAAATCTCAACTTCACGTAACGTATTTTTTCCCAACTCTCAGTCTCAGTTGAAACTAGAAAAGCGGAAAGAGAGAGAGAAAAAAAGGTTCCCTCAGCATCCACGACGTGAAGGCCTGTGTGGGTTATCATCACGTGAATAGAAATAGATGATAAAGGGATTATCCAGCCGTCATCCTCCTTTTCCTTCTTTTCTCTGCTCACTACAGGAGGACGTGGAGGAAACCAAGCGGCTCGTTATATTTTCGGAGATCTCACGGGCGTCTTTTTTCATTCCTCCTAAATCAGGCTACTCCTTTGCTAACACTGTTTTATTTTCTTTAGTGAGAAATCCCCCTCCACTTTAGTGCTTTCACACCTGTACACAGTTTTCCGTGAAAAATCGTTAAAAATCAAGGTGAAACTTTTATTTCCTCACAAAAAACGCCGTTAAAAGCAGCTCACTTTTTATACCCTTCTCATTCATCATAAAAAATTCTTTTGTCATTTAAAAAATATTGCAGGAGTGACCTTGCCTTTTTTACACTTTTTCTTTTCTCCACCTCATTACTTTCCCCAGTTTTTGGACTAGTTCTCTTTTTTTCAACTATTTTTTTTCGTTAATACCGTCCCCATCCTTCCAACACTAAAACCCAGATGACAAGGAAGAATAGCAGTGTGAAACGTATAATGACAAGTGTGATTAGCCCCATTCTTTTCACGTGAAAAGGGAAAAGAGAGAAAAAAATTATAATCATTGTCACAAAAAATCTATTACCCTCTTTCTCCTCACTACACAATACATCGTCTGGCACATTGTTAAGCCTAAAAAAAGAGTACAATGTCACACTGAGAATAAGTAGGAGTGGAGGGACGACCTTCATTATCCCACTGATTGTGAAGGGACACCCGCTGATCCAAAATAAATGAATGGATGCAGTCACAGGATACTCTTCCTAGTCATTATTTTCCCTTCCATTTTTCTCTTGGTCCGGAGAAAAAAAGTCATAATAAAATATATATATCTGTCTAATTCTCACCCGGAATATTTTTTTTCTTCACACTTCCTACAGCGAGAGAAAAAGGGAATCACTATTTTTCTAACTTTGCTTTTTTCATTTCTCCTCGAAGGAAAAAAAAGTGGGAGGAGAAAATATATATTCCCTCGTGTGCGTCGAAAAATAAAAAAAAAAGCTGAGCTTTAACTTGAAAAATCCTATTAGGGAGTATTACTGCATGTCTACTTATTTCTTCCAGTTTGCTCCTTCGGGGAATGCGTGTGAGTGCGTACCCGTCACTCCAGATATAGACAATGTCATTGTCCAAAAAAGGATGATATTATGGTGGTGTGGTGTGGCTCGCTCCGAGAAATATCATAGTTTAAAATTTTTTATCTTTTGAGCAAGTGAAATAAATGCTTTTTACACAGCCATTATTACACAGTTGGTGGATGCTTTGTATGTCCACAATCCACATTCAAGAAGGGAAAGGGTGTGGAGGGTGGATAGTAGCGGTGGTGGTGGTGGTGGTGGTGATGGTGACAGAAAATGAAAAGGAGAGAGAAAGAGTGAGAGTGCACTCCGCTGCGCATTTACAATATGAAGGAAAAGTAAATGTAATGCAATTTGATTGCGTTACGAAAGGCGATTCCGGATAAAGCGTGCCAAAAGCTGGAGTAGTAACAAAAGGGAAAAGGAAAAAAAAGGTTGATGTGATGATGCTACCGGATAGAATAAATTTTTATGGGATGCTTTTTTAAAAATTTTCTTTAAATCAAAGGGAAAGGCTTCGCTCTCGCGTGAATAAAAAATTGCCGAGAAAAAGAAAATACCCTGAATATATTTTAATTCTGAATAAAATATATAGCGAAATGGAGCAAAGGCGGATTCCTATTTTTTCTGCTCGTTGCAGTAGAAATAAGAATGGGCCGGGTAATCCAAAGTAAAAAGGCGAAGATGTAAAAATAAGGATACAAGGGCTAAACAAAAGAGAGTTTAAAAATGCTTCTCGGGTTAAGTCTTTTAGACTCTGGAAGACAAGAAAATGTGTGGGTACATATGTTATAACTTGTTACATATGTATACAACGAAGACAGCCACCTATGCATATCGGAATCGGATTCTCGTAAATTTCCCAAGAGTGGGAGCGCGACAGCAAAAGGAAAGGGTGAGCTGTTTGGGGTGCGTGTACAGGACACAATACTCGAAAAAAGTACGCAGTGCGAGTCGCATCAACAAAAAAATGGTAAGATGCACGGAGTCACCGGATATTTATGCATGCATGACTCAAAACGGAGTGCCCAAACACATTAAATTTACGGAGAAGAAAGGGTACACTGCTGGGAAGCCGAGGAAACCCGCATTTTCTAAACTTAAATCATGAACCGGGGAAAAAGCAGATGCATCATCAAAAAAATACTTGATTATGACGATGGCATACCATTTGCGATAGAAACACCTTCCTACAATGCATTATTTTACTAAGGGAAAAGGGAAGATAAAGAATGCGCGACATTCCTAAATCATTGTGAAGTCGAAATTGGAAAAAATGCTAAAGAGAATTTAGTTGGAGAGGAAGCGAAAAGGAATATATCANAAAATGCTAAAGAGAATTTAGTTGGAGAGGAAGCGAAAAGGAATATATCAATTTTTTTCAATGTCATTTACAAAGTGAAAAAAGACATTAAAAAACCCGGGAAGGGAAGTACAATCCGAGAGTGGGAAACTGATCAGATAAGAACGGGTGAGGAGAGAGGAAGGAAATATTAAAGTTTAATTTTTGTCTCCGCATTCTGTCATAATCATCTTTAGTTCTTTTTTTTCAGATGACAAATCCCAAAAAGTGGGAAATAAGAAAAGGGTAAAAAAAGTTATTCTTGCAAAATGAAGCATTCCAGCCTCAACATTTCAATATTATTGCTTTGGAGTGTGAGTGACTCCTAAAAGCATTTCAGCCACTTTATGAGTCCAGAAGTGGGAAAGTGGTGAAGTGTCTTTTCATCTCCTTTCATTCATGTTTGTTTTCATAATAGGGATTACAATCTTTATGATTTGATTTTATGTTCACTTTTCTACTTATTTCTGGGGCTGCCACTGCCATTATTACTGTTTTTATTTCGATTTACGGCTTTCACGCCGTTTTTAATAGACACCATGCTGTGTCCCGTTCAGTGGTGGTGTTTATGAGAAACCAAGGTACAAAAATCACCGTTTCAAAATGATGCTGCTCCTTCCCACAGCTATCATTTAACTGGCCCCTTGCCGCTGTGGAATCTTTATTTCGAGGTTTTATCACAAGTAAAGTGATGGAAAAGAGCCTTATAAAAATCACAAGCGGGTGGGGTGCTTTCACTAAATTTTTATAAAATTCTATAAAAAAACAGTGGCAGGATGAAATTATCTCCCCAAAAGTTTTCAAGTTTACTTTAGAAAAGGTTTCCTAATGGGGTGCACTTCAGTTTCTTCACTTCCTCAAAAACTTTAAAAACAAACGTGAGAAGAGTCCCCCTTCTAAAAATCTTGACAAAATTTTCCATTCTTGGGTACAATCACACTTTCCCTGCTCTACAGCAACCTTTGATTATTTTGGTTTGGTTTTACAGTTTTTTATTTCTTGCAAATACTAAAGCTGATCCAGATTATTATCAATTTTACTCACGTTTCCATTCCCGCAAGCGAAAGCTTAAATAATCCAGTTCAGCTTAAAAACTTGTAGCGAAGAAGATTAATTAGTAATCGTCTTATTGTTTAATTGTGCCGCATTTCCACTCACACCGTTCCACACTCCAAAAATTTTATTCTTTAGGGGCTGGCCTTTGAGTGAAAATGCCTCGCAAAAAATTAACAATAATTTAAAATGATTATTTACAGGGAGTAGCAACGATGGCATAACTTAAGTACACACTCGAGCGTCCCAACACACACACAACTCCCACCATCATCGCCAAGCACAGCCTCAAACTCTTTTCCTGAATACATTGCTAATGAGCAATAATAATGAGTTGAAACAGGAAACTTTGTTTGACTGCAGAGAAACGTTGGGAATACCCAAAAGCATATTAATGAAAACAATGGCACTTTTCCTATTCTATCAAGATGATCTTCATGTTGGAATCCCCACAAAACTCATCCTCGAGCCCCCTAGGCTGCTTTTCCTCTCGCTCCCTCTTCGTCTCCATTTTTTTAGAAGTGGAAGTGGAGAAGTGTATAGAATTAGCAGCACACGCCGCACACATCCCAATCCCAATCCCTTCAGCTGTGGGACTATGTGCCGCTGACATAATTGATAATATTTCTTATATCTCTGAATATTTAGTGGGAGAGTTCCACATTTTAACTAATTCCCTTTTCTAGGAATCTCCTCTTTCTCCCTAAGCTAAAACCAGAAAAAAACATTTTCCAAAATACAAAACTTCTCTTTGGAGTAAGCCAAGGAGAAGAAAAGGAGACTAGTCATTATAGAGAAGAGAATTTAGTAGATTTTGGTGAAGTCAAAAAAAGAAACAAAAAATGCTGCCATCCCACTCAGGGAGAAAACTCGGCAACTTCGAAAGTCAAACACTTTAGATTTTCCATAATTACTATCATTATTCGGGATGAAAAAGGGAATAAGAAAGGGAGAGAAAGAATCATTTTCTTGTTCCCCCAACACTTAAAACAAATAAGGGGAATCCCACACCAGTCTTCCTACCCGTCTTGGAAATGATGGTGGTGGTGGTGGTGGCGGTGGCATAGGCACAGACGCACACATCCAGTGTTCCTTTTCGAAGGAGCACATTGCAGCTCCCATTAACCACCACACCACACCATGCAGAAACCTGCTGTGCCACTATCTGAGTGAATGAGTATGTAGCGTATGCACTTGAATGGCTTCTGCTTTTCTCCCGCTCATATAAATTAAAAGAAGAAATGGACTCCTTCTTTTCTCCCACTTTTCCCAGAAATTTTATTCTTTTCCCTCCTAATTCAGATTTTAACCAATTCGTATGCCTGTGTGGTTTCCGCGAGAGTTAAAGGAGAAGAGGAAAACGTGTCTCTGACTCGCTCCCACTATTCAATACACATTTCCAGCATAGTCTTACACTCCAACATTCCGGTTTGGTGAATAGGTTGATAGTCTGGGGATAATTTAATTCCTTTCCCTTTTGTTTCTAATAATAATGAGTGGGAGAGTGAAAAGATTTTATTCTGGCGGAGAGTAAGGAGTGGGAGTGTCTCCGTACTCTGCCCCACTATATGCGGGTGGGAGTAGAAGTAGATTTAAGAAGTGTGAGTGATTGTAGTCTGCAGCCATCACACTCTCCATCAGACTTTATTTCTCTCACACGGCCGCAGCCGGCAGTCATTACACCAAGTCCAGGGAGACTGAAGAATAAGAAAGAAAAAAAAACTGGTTTTTGGATATAAAAGAAAAGAAGATCTGGCTGGATATATATATCTTTTCCTGGAATCTACTTGCAGAGCGTAGCACATTTGAATATATCCAATTCCAAAAAATTTTCACTTCAGTGCAGACCATGCATACATAAGGAAGTCGATCTAGATTATGATTTTGGTGTGTGGAAAGACAAAAAAAGAAGGTCCAGTAGAACAAAGGAATGGAAATGATAAAAGCGGAAGTTCTGAGGTATTCTTCCGGGAGTCTGGAATTACAGCGCTGGGCAGTAGCCGCGCTCTCCCTGTTCTCTGCATGGCTCCCCATTTTCTAGATGTCTTGGAAGTTGGAAGGTATATGAAATAGCAGCAATGCGGGATACATGTGGCGTATAATGGGTGTATTATCTCTTGAGCTATTTATCGACTTTGAATAGTAATGATAATTGCAAGCTTAGCAAATCCTTACTTATTATCATTACCACTATTTTTCGCAAAGGTTTGAAAGTGGGAAGGAAAGTGAGTTTTTGGAGAAGGAAGAAATTTCTTCTTTAAAATTCTTACGGCAGGATGTGAAACTTGAATAGATGGTCTGTTTTCTTCCTGACCGAAAAAGTTCTCCCAGTCTTTTCCTGTCTTTGAAAAACAGAGTTGAAGTAAACTGTTTCTAACTCCGAAGTAATTCCACTTGAATTATCATCACAAGTGGGAAAAGAGGAGTTGTGGAATTGTGTAGAGAAGAATATAAGAGCGGCCACACTGCGCAACAGAGAGCACCTATTTTATATTTTTTCTGCAAAAAAAATTACCCTACCCACTTTAAAAGGAACTGGAGAAGGAGTGAGGGACAGAAGATGAAGAGGAGGATGGGAAGAAAATACTTCTGAAAAGTTTTACGTAAACTCTTAAAATTTCCTTGTCTTGCCGGAAAGGAGGAAAGAGAATGGGATGAAGAGCGCTGTTAATTAAATAGTTTTTTTGACCGTGATATTTTATATGATCATATGCATGGAATGGCGTTTGCGTTAGTTACGCCAAGAAGACTCAGAATAAAAAAAAAGTTAGTTCAAGCCTTTCAGATCTCCCTTCCTTTCTCTTCTCCTCACGAAAGTAGCCTCGCTGGGAGCAACACAAGAAATCCATTTATACTTTTTTTTGCGTCTAGCAATGCCCATTACCAAAATAAGTTAGCGTGGCAGAAAAGCAAAAGAAAAAAAAATATTTTTTTTGAATGCAGTGTACACATTTTTTACTTATTACTGCATTATGAAAAGGAGTAATTCAGTTTGCCACTCTTTCATAATGCCATCTTTAGTGTTGTGGCGGCTGGTGGTGTATGCATGGTTGCAAAAACTTTAACTACTTTTCTTCTCCTCACACACTCCTCACGATTTATGAGCTTTTCAGCCGCTGAATACTTATTATTGTATTGAGAAGAAAGGCGGAAAAAATAGGAAAAGGCATATAAAAGGAGAAAAGTACGCGGAAATATAATAATGCCACGGGTGGAAAACACTACCCACTCATGCCCTCCTTCATATATAGGTATACCAGATCTTCCAGAAGAGCGGAGAGTAAGTATAGTTACGCTTATAGAAAAAAAGAACAGAATTTTCTGCTTACCATCTCACAGCAAGAAGTTCCGGTGGGTTGGCTATCACATCGCATTCTATGAAGATGTCACTCGATTCATTGACCGTTACATTTGCTGGTGATACGGTTACAACGGGCGGATCTAAAAGGGAAAGAAAAAAATATTTATGAGACGTGCTGCAAAAAAAACGTTGCTTCACCTTTTTATAATCAGCATATGCTTTCCAATTTATGAATAAATGGATGTGGGAATTCATCACAGTTATAAAATATAGAATAAGTAGTTGTCAGAAAAAGGGGCTGTTCACTACTCTTATAAAATAAACTAATAATAGAGCCGTATCTTATGACTGTACCATACTGATAATAAGTTTTATATATTGGTCATGTACATGTCGGTTGCAGCAAAACTGAAAAATATTATGCTTTAAAAAAGTCTCCCAAGAAACTTTATACTGATTCCTTCCATTCCAGCGATCAAACAGAAAAAGTGGATAGTAAATAGGGAGCATACTGAGAAAAAATTTTTTGGAACGGTAATCCGTCTTTTCACCACTACTGATCCTCTCTGGTTTCGGATAATGCTGGGAATTCGTTTGCATTCATCAATACTCTAATATATTCTCGCTTTTACCTTTCTTGAAAGAAAACGCCCACGGTAGCTTTATAGTGATTTTCTATTTTCTTCCTCTGCTAAAAAACCGATATGCTTAGTTATTGGATGAAAGTGGGAAAAGAAAAAAAAGTTGTATGGATATGTTCCCCCTTCTTTTTTTAGATCACTGCGGTGTGGAGAGTTTGGTGACTTGATTTTGAATTAAACTTTTTTTTTCTTCAGTATTAAAGGAAGAACTGCGTAAAGTACATATTGACATTGTCTGTGGGAATGAAATTACTGAAGTTTCCCTTTCACCTTTTTTCTCTCAGTTTTAGTTTCAATGAGTAAAATGGACTTTTGGAAGGTGCCTAATCAAACATATGGGTCAATATGAAGTTGTCCATAGAATTCACAAAAAAAAGTTTTTTTCTTTGAAAGGATTGGCATCTACAGAATTTTGGAAGGAAGAAGAGATGAACACCTTCAGCATAACTTTTTTTATAAATAGGGAAAAGGAGGAATATTGAAAGCATCTTGGAAAAAAAAGTTGAGGAAGGATTCCTTTAAAAAACCAATTTCATTAAGTGTTGTTCCACCATTCTGTATTTTCTCTTTTGGTTAGAGTGAATTAGTTTTTTGGGAAGAAATTGAATTTTCGTAATGTACATTTTTATAGGTAGGTAGGCATTTAGCTCAATTTTTCTGAAGACATTTTTACTTCTCATCTAATTTCCCGGTGTGAATTCTTCCATTTAGCTTTGCCCCTTCTTAACCTTCCTACTAAATCATTTTTTGTGAGTAGTGCAATTTATCTGTTGGTCTAGGATAGCTCCGGTAGTGCACGCAAGCAGTCCAGGGAAATAATTCGTTTTCCATCCCGAAAAGATATTGTTAGGATGCAGCAAGGACACTGCCAAGAAAAATTGGATATGGAATTTTGGAAGCTATTACGTGGTCCCTAGTCACTATCACTTTTTTAACGTAATCTCCTTCTAAAAGTTTACTGCTTTGAACTTGTAATTCAAGTTATTTCCCGGTGTGAATTCTTCCATTTAGCTTTGCCCCTTCTTAACCTTCCTACTAAATCATTTTTTGTGAGTAGTGCAATTTATCTGTTGGTCTAGGATGCTTCCGGTAGTGCACGCAAGCAGTCCAGGGAAATAATTCATTTTCCATCCCAAATAGATATTGTTAGGATGCAGCAAGGACACTGCCAAGAAAAATTGGATATGGAATTTTGGAAGCTATTACGTGGTCCCTAGTCACTATCACTTTTTTTAACGTAATCTCCTTCTAAAAGTTTACTGCTTTGAACTTGTAATTCAAGTTCAACTTTGCGCTTCCTTCCCTCCTCTTTTGTCTGGGGTGGGGATATTGAAAAAGTTCATTTGATGCAGTTTTCACAGTATTTTGAAGTAGGCATCATATATCTGGCGGGATGGATATAGATAGTTCAGCTCTCAGATAAATTTTCGGTATTCAAGAGCGGAAGGGAAAATGGGAAGGTGAAGTGAGGAAAAATTGGTTGTAGGAAACGAGCGTAGGTGCAGTGAGCAATGTGACAATATTCTTGAGACGGGGAAAAGAGATGACGGAATGAGACTGGAAATGGTTTGATGATGGAAGTCTGAAGAAAAAAGGAAAATATTCGAGGGAAGTGTAGGCGTACCAGTATTCCTATAACGAATCGGAATATTATTGGGAGTAAATTTGCTGAACTGTCGTGCGAGAATGTGCGTACGGAAAGCAGTTGAAAATGAATTTTTCCTTCAGATCTTCCCAGTTCATCTCACCCCCGCATTGGCATCATTCACTTGCTCACAGAGAGAAATACATTTTTATATTGGAAAAAACGGTTTATAGGAGTGGGAAGTAAACACGGAAAACTTGAGGCTATACAGGATTCGAAAATTTCTTATGAATGTAGCCGTAGCGGATATTTGTTGGGTGCAGAGAAGGAGTGAATCAAGTGAAGTAAAAGTAAAGTCGGTGTGCTCCACTGCACACAAAAATGAACTGGCAGTAAATAAGAGAAAAGGAAGAGAATGCTGAAGCGGGGATTCGGTTCAAGAGCACGACCAGGGGTGAAAAAACATCTTCAAGGTTTTACAGTGAATGAACTTTTCCATTCTTTCCTATAATGATCTGATCACATCGCATTTTTTCGGTTTTTGGGGTTCACCTTCAATATTTCTGGAAAGTTTAATTCTAATGACTTTGCTGGAAATCCCGCAGTGGTTTGCAACTAACATTCCCACATGTAAAGCAGCCAAGAATAAATGCTTTTTTAGTTTTGCTTTCTGAAAAGTTCAAAGGATTTCGTGTCACCTTTGTGTAGCTTTGGGACTGGATAAAGTAGAGCGCTGAAGTGAAGTGCCCAGATGTCAGACTCACTTTCACTTTACACCTTTGGTCCCATAGTCCCATCTACACCCATCAACAGTACGTATCGATATCGATATTCACGCTGACATTTAAAAATAAAGTCAATCGAAGGGGACTTGCGACAAAGATAAAACATGGCTTGTGTAGAAACGTGTTATGCAAACGACCTGTACATGAAAACAGCCATCCTCGTTTATAAAAGGAAACAGTGTAGTGATTGAGAAGATGTCAAATGCATAGTGACAAGTTGTCTAAAATCACCCACGCTTAACTAGAATATCCTCGCTAGTGATTTTAACACCGTAGCGCAAAATGTCATAAATTATTTACGTTAGGAAGTATGTACTGTCAAAAATCATAAATTTGTAGACAAGCCCCATAAACAATGTCAAACAATGCTGGAGTCAAGCATATACTGAATATTTTTGAAGAAGCATATTTGTCAACATAGTTTTATTTTAGAAGGGTTCACCATCTGAATTTTGAATGTAAACAACGCAACTTACAATTCACTTGAAGTTTCACTTTCGATCTGTACGGAATTTCTCCCCTTTCCTCCATCACTGCGTTGATCGTTTGACACTCGATTGTTACCATATTTTCCCATCGGGTGGCAGTAAAAATGAATCTGCTCTGAGTCTCGAATGTTCCATCAGCCTGGAAAGAAAAAGACAATATACATAACCATTTAGCATTCAATTACTCTGAAAATTACCGAGTAGCAAAAGATTAAGAGTTCAATCAGCCGCCTGGCCCGTTAATCCATATCACACTTATTAACACAAACGGAAGGAAACAGTTAATTACCCACAGTAAACCGCATATTGTTACGCTCATACATTTTTATGGATTCATCCTGTCATTCACCCTTCCCAGCATAAATTCAAATATAGCTTTGCTAACCACCCCACCATAAAATCTTAACATTATGTATACATAATCAGATAATTCAACCGCAAATCGAGCAAAAAACGACAGCTGTTAATATTAAGCACAATAAATACCAAGCCAAGATAGCAAAGCTTCATAAAATATAATGAAAGAGGTAAAGTTATTTTGACGTTATCAGCCACATTCACATTCTTTTTTTCTTTAGTCTTGTTGACAGAGAAAGAAAAAAACATCTTAAGAGTGTAGCCGCAAAGGAAAGAACTTGAATGAAATGGGCGCATCAGGAGCAGCAACAAATACGGCGAAAAAAAAGTTGTAAATAGAAAGACGCTGATGAGAATGATGACTCCCTCACTCCTCCTTTCAGGTTGTTGCTTTTTCCCTCTGTTTCTCCAGTTAAGTTGAGTTGTGTGTGCTGTTGATAATAATAATGATGATGATGGATCATTCAGGTCATGCCTAGTCTTTTACCAACTCATAATTGGATTTCCGATGTGTGCGCGCGGTTTCTCCTTCATTCTCTTTTTTGTACACATTTTTTCACTACTTTCACTCCTTTTCTCTGTTCCAAGAAAAACTCCTTTTTTCACTTTCTTCACGTAAAAAAACTTCCTTTCATATACGCCTTTGTGCCAAGGCATGTTAGCGCTGCTATTGCTGACTAGTGTGCTCAACTGAATCTCGGAGCTTTCTCCTATACCCTTTTCATCGTCAACTTCACCACATCATCACAAATAATCATCATAATCATTATCCGCATTCTTCCAGATGATGACACATTTCATATACAGCTCAGATATAAACGAAATGGGTGAAATATTCGGGGAGACGGTATGGTGCCTACGAGCAAACGACTCACTCATACATATTTACATGCTTAAATGAATTCCTGTATCTGTAGTTGGGCAAAAAAACATATTTCTAGTTGGAGTTGCCCCACCAGACTGCAATCAAAAGGGGATAAGTTGTTCCGTCTGAAGGTCTTTTGTGGAAAAACGTGATGAACTTGGTAATGTATGTGTAGTTAGAAGAGTCCTTTAAGGATTTCCCAAAGTTTGTCTTATTTATCTCCTTCTCTGTAGAAGTTGCAAAGGTTGCACAAAGTTTATTTTTTTGATTGTTCGTGAAATTCCTGCTCTGTAGCTTTTTTCTAATAAAAGGGAAAAGTACAGAAATATGTAGTAAAAAAATAAATATGTATGTGTGTACATTCTTGTTGATTGAGTGGGTAGACAGATGTACTGTGTAGAGTTTGTAATGAGAATTGTAGCTGAGGCGAAAGTTTTTCGATCAGCTCTGAAAATTAAGGAATTTTCAAGTTGAGCCAAAGAGTCAGCAATAATTGTGGTTGGAAGTGCAGTTTAGTGGCAGTAATGCATCTCTTATTTACATGGAAGTAGACACATTTTTAAAGAATTCGAAAACTTTCAATGTCAGCTATAAACATTTTCCACATTCGACTTTATTAAAATGCTCATTCTTAATCTGAATGATCATTTTTTTCAAAGTCAATCCAAACTAATTCTAGTTTCGGTGAAATTTCCTTGCAACCAATTATACCTAAGAAAAATATTGCACACACTTCATTTCCTTAAAGGAACACGCTGCACTTGTTGTTGTGAGCATGAGCAGGATCTTTATTTCGGATGCACTTGGACTACAAAGATAGTTGTTAAAAAATCTCAGCCTTACTTTCCAGAATTCTCATCATCACCTCAATACTTTAACACTACCTAAACTCCTCTCTCTTAAGCACTTTTTACAGCCAGTCGAATCAGACTAATAGGAAGATACGCAAGTATGTACGTGAAAGTACGCACGCAATAGCCATACTCATTTCAAAGAGGCTACAACCGATGAGAGTTAAGGAGTGAACTTTAGCTGCTGAAAAGTTTCACACAGCCTTCCCCCTTACTATCCCTCCAAAAAGGGCTAGGAAGAAAAAAATCCACCAAAAAAATACACCTCCAGGGGCAAGTTAACCATCATGTTATTACTTGGAAATAGCTGTGAAAATGGGCCAAGTGAAAACAG